>WTSP01016404.1:0-46848 GCA_025331215.1 Actenoides lindsayi | reverse complement strand
GGCGGCCGGTTGTCGTTCCCGGGGGGGGGGGGGGGGGGCGGGGGGGGGTCCGGGCTCGGTGGCCGGCCCGGGCAAGGCGGGCGGGCGCAGGCAACGCGGCCGTGAGGCGGGAAGGGGGGGGGCTCGTTGTTGTGGTGACGGTGCCCAGCTCTCCCCCCGCTCCCCTCCCCTCAGCCTGGCTCGGGGGGCTCCGCTGTGACTCAGCGCTGCCCCCCGGGGGGCGGTGAGGGTGGCGGGTCCCCTGGGGGGGGGGCGGGGAGGGGCCGGCTGGCCGACGAGAAGCGGGAGGGTGCGGGGTGTTGGCTGCGAGCTTCCCTCCTGCTTCCCTCAGAGGTCCGGCGCAGCCCCCGGTGACCTGCCGTGCCAGCCCGCGGCCTCCGCGCTACCTGAGCCAATGCTAGATCTGGAGGTGGTGCCCGAGCGGTCTCTGGGGAACGAGCAATGGGAGTTCACCTTGGGTAAGTGTGTGTGTCGTGTGTTGGCGGCCGTGTCGTGTCTCCCCCCCCGCCCCGTGAGCTCGCCTGGCTGTCCCCGGCCCTGTTTGCCTGAGCAGGGCGGGGAGGGGGGGGGTCGAGTCCCTGCGTGATCCAGCGTCGCTAAGGTTGGTCCCAACGCTTTGAGGGAGTTGGAAGAGTGAGAGGGAAGGAGAGTCAAAGCTCACCTTTCTCTGTCGCTAGAAATACTAATGTGCGAGCTTTCGGCGTTCCCTTGTAGCGTGTAGTCTCGCCTTCAGCTTTTTCACGCCCAGTGGTGCTTTGTTTACCAGCTTTCTTCTACTCGTTTACCTTGTTTTGTCTTGCCTTGCCATCTTAGACTAGCTATAAATAGCACTTAGGAGAGGAGTCATGGGTGTGCTGATTGTCACCTGAATGTATGGCAGGTGGTATCGGCATCTTCAGCTGTGCCCCAAGGCTTGGTTTTTCCATACAGGCTTTTCATAAATACGAGTTGAGTTTCATGGTTTCTTTGTCTCGTTGCTTGGTTGCAACATTACAGTGGAGAAAGCAGAGTTTTGGGAGGTTTTCTTAGGGTTAGATAACAAGGATTTCTCACCCAGGGATCTGTATTTTTCACCTCTCTGGGAGGTCCTTCCCCTCCAGCCATTGCTCTGTTTACTGCCATGAGGAAGAACTTTTCCCCAGCTGATGGAAGTTTGGCTGGTGCTCAGCCCAGGGCACTTCAATGTGCAGTTGAAACTCAGGTGATAGGGATTTCTCAGCTGGCCTGTATTTCCAAGCAGATATTGGTAGTCCTTTAAACCCTTAAAAAATACCATAGCTGTTGTATTTTCTGAGTGATTTTTGAGATACCCACATTGGACTCTTTCGGAGTTTTCCATCTTTGCTGTTGCTCTGTCTAAAGCGCAGTTAATGGGAGCAGCAGTTGGGCTAAACGGGGCTGTGCGTGGCAGCCGGCTGCGTCGGCCAGACCTTGAGTTACTCTGCTGCTGTTGTCACCTGTGGCAGCAGGGGACGGACCGTTCCTCTCCAGCACTGTTAACGCAGCCGCTGGCAACTGAAATCGCACCGAAGGAGTGGTGCTGTGACCTGGAGTGGTTTCTGTGAAACCTGCCGGACACAAAGGGCTGTTCAAGCTGCTGTGACTTCAAAGTACACCACCTTGGTTACAGGGGGAGTGTTAGAGAGGCCTTTGGAGGTTAATTATAGTCCCTCAGGTCCCACCCTTTGGAATCTCACCGCTAAGGTGTTTACTGAGCTCTGTGTGACCTTCTGTGATCCTTTAGCACCTGTATTACCTGAAAAGAAATGCGGTCTCCATTTATATACCCTGGAAATCTTCATCAACATGTAGTACTGTCTTCCTTCTGTTCTCATTAGAAAAGGGAGAAAATGAGTTTAATTTTTCCCAAGACCCCCCAAAGCAGCCCGTTAATGCAATCCCATGGTTGGAATGATGATCTCTGCCTCTGTGTGTACACACACACACGGGTGTCGATGGGAGAGGGAGGAAACTCTGCTGTAGTTCTTGGAGTAAACACAGCCACCACGTGATGTCTCTAATATATAATTAGCATGACCTGCTGCCATGGAGCAGGAGGCTGACTGGGTGTTGAGATCCTTCACTGGGTCCTGCGGGTCCTTTCCCCGTATGAAAACTCTCTGGAGGGGGGGAGAGCTGGTTCAGCTCTGTTAGAAGTGGCGAGGCTGGAAGCACTGGTGTAAATGGGATCCTGGCTGCCAGCAGTGTTCCGCTCGTCGTTCGTTTAGCTCTGCTCTGGGCTAATGGCAGTATTCTTGAACTGCTGCTGACTCTGCCTTCCAGTATTGTGCCCGCAATGGGGATGACTGAAGGGAAATGCCAGGAAAATTTTTTACATGAGTTTTTTGGGTTCTGTTTCTGGCTCCAGCGTTGACTCACTATGTGAGCAGAGCATAAAAAATTTAGCTGAGGCTGAGTTTTGTGTTCAATTAGATACTTGTGTCGCTGCACCTCTCAGGCTACATTCCTGCTGTTTTAAAGAAGACCAATTAAATACTTATTCTGTAGTGCCTGTAGCTGTATTATTAGCCTTTGAGATGTATAATTTCTAAGGCATCCTTGTATTTCGCTTGCTTTTCGTACTTTCTTTTCCTATTGAGTTTCACTTCTTTTTATCTAATGTGTTACAATTCATCTTCTCTTGGATTTTTCTTGTGTTCTTCTCTTTTAATCTTTATTTGCTCTTCTACCCCCTTCCTCTTCAAGATACCCGGTGGTAGCATAGCTTCAAGCCATGTTCATGACCAGTGACATGAGAGGAGTGTCTTGTGCCGCTTGTATTGCTCCAGCATTTAGAACAGGGAAAAGTTTGGGGTAGGCACTGATCTTTACGGGCTTTGTTTGCCAGGCCTCGGTTTGGTTGACTGATGTGCTGGAAACCATGTTTGCTTCCCCCTGACTGCTGAGCAGGGGAAAAAGAATTCTTTGTGTTCCTCTTTGCCTGCAAAGGCTGACGAATGTAGAGGAAAAGGGGGTGTTGTGTGTGTGCATGAGAAGGGTGGAGAAAAATAACCCAGTTCCTTTACTCCTCCTTTGGCTCTCTGCTAATGGAAGCAAGGGGAGGATACTGGCTCCTCCACGCTTGTTTTGGGTTCTGTGAGCTGTTCTTGGAGAACCTCAGTTGTTCCATTGTAGCTTTGCTGAGCAGCTGTGTGGCAATTGATTCTCAAGTCGCTGACACTGGACCAAGATCAGCGTTATGGCCCTTTGCTCGCAGCTTGAGAAAGCTCTGAGTAAGGGAGTCATGTGAGGCATCTGTTTGCACACTTACCAACCCCAGATTGCATCAGTTTACATTGGGCTACAAACTGAACTTCGTGTTTGTGCACACTTTTTTTTTTAACCACATACTTTTTTTCTTTTACTGAAACCTCACCTGCTCCTGACTCTGGTCATCACTGTCTAGATTCTGTCCGTTGTTCACTGGCTCTGCTTCAGCCTTTGCTGCTCGTGGTCTTACCTCTGCAAGTCTCCTAGAAATACTGCCTTGGAAATTGGGGTTGTCAGTTTTAAATCATCGTTACTACTTTTGGACCCGTAGCTTGCGCTAAGTTAGAAAATGTGAAACTTTCCCGGGAGCGCCTTTGATCTGAGCTGCTCGCTGCTATTTATATTTCTGTGCCATTTTGAAAAATATTATCTAATATATAATGACTCTCATTTGAAAACTTGTCTGCTTAGACTACAGGGCAGCTGTCGTTTCCTAGGTAATAGGAATAGCTTTATTGTGCGGCTCTGTGCCTTTACATTTTATTACTCCTGTTAAAGTACAGGCTATTCTTTTCGATCTTATGTCAGCTTCTGGTGTATGGTTTCTAGTTACACACAAAAAAAATTTTTTTCCAGGATTATGGGCTAATGTGGAAAACAATTTCAGGGCACCGGTTGTATCTGGTGTTTACAAATGGAGTCGCTGCAGTTCTGATCTGTCGGCCTGTTTTGGCAAAACTTGATTTCCTAATTGCAGAAAAACTGCTACATATGGGTGAGCCAGGCATGTAGCTTAGTGTGGCAGAGAGAAATAATGATTTTTTTTTCTTAATGTTATGCTAATATTGCTTTAAAGCAGTTCCTATGGCGATCTAGGCATGTGGTTGGCAGAGAGGGAGGGAGTTTTCTCACTTTGGTGCTGTAGATAACGTCTAAAAGGTGCTTTGGAACATGGTGTGCAGTCTGAGTTTGAGAGGTATAGCTAGCAACTAAAAATTTGAATGCCTGAACTGTTACCAACAAAAAAACCCAAAAACAAAGTAGGTCCCGTGGTAAATTTTCCCTAATCAAGGCTACTTTCTAAACAGTTAAAAGCTATAATCTGCGAAGAATGGGGCAACGAATCTAAATACAACATCAGATAACTAATCTAAATTGACTTCCAGCAATTAGTAGGGAAATAAAACTTCACAATTATGAGCTCATAACCTCTCTTTATAAATTCCTGCTTGGAATCCAGGAACACGATCAGATTTCGTTTGGAAAGGCAACAAAGGTTTTAAATGTGATAAAGGGTGTGATGGTGTGGTGCTGTTCTTTCTGCCGAATCAGCTGCTGTGTGCCACGTTCAAAAATTTATAGCTGTAAAGATAAGATATTCCCTGAAAGAAAAAACCCCAAACACACAAAAACACCACCACCAAAAAAAAACCCTCGAAGTTGCGTTAGAGGATGTATGCACAATACACTGTTGTCATGTGCTGTTTGCTGGTGGAGGCTCTGTTACCTCCTCTGTAGCCTTGCTGTTAAAAAACACAGTGAACTGCTCTCAGAACTGAAGAAATGCTTCTGTTTTTATTTGCAGGGATGCCCTTGGCTCAGGCTGTAGCAATTCTGCAGAAACACTGTCGCATTATCAAAAACGTCCAGGTTCTCTACAGTGAGCAGGTGAGTAGTGCATGGGCTGGCCAGCTCATCCCCCTCAAGGGGGTCACACTGACATACATATGGTATGAATTGTAGAGCTAACTGAAAGTTAATTACACCAACTGATTGTCACCACATAAGAGGTGTAGTTTTTGTAACAGTCTCACATCAAGGGTAATAATCCTCAGCATAGTGCAATGATTCTACCAGGTGTCAGTTTGTATGTACAGTAGTGGAGTAGTGTTTTTCCTTAAAGGAAGGGAGTTCCTCTGTAATTAGATGGATAACTTAATTATTTTAATTTTTTATGTTATTTTATTGACGTCTTTTTGAAGTATTGAATCGCTCACGACTTTCTGCTTTTGTGTTTGGTTCAGTGGTGGTGAACTCCCTGAAAAGGCTTCTGCACTTTCTGTCTGCAGGAACTGGATGCAATAATTTAAAGCACTTATCGGTGTTTTAATCATCCTTCATAACTAAGCATAAAATTCTGAATACATTTGACTTCCATCAAAAAGGAGACTACAAATGAAACCCTTCCGCTAGGGATCTAGGTGTAAAATGTGGTTTATACCCATCTTTAATCTGGAGGAAGTGGAAGGGGAGATGGGACAAAGGAGGACTGTGACTCTCCAGAGGTGTGTTATGTGAAAGGCCCATTAATCAGAAGTTGATATGTTATAGATTGCAGATTTTTGCAGCAGGAAGAAGGCAACATCTGCTGGAATCTGAGTTTGTATCGAAGTGCTGATTGAGGCCTCTTGCCTTTGCAGCCAATACCGAACGGCTGCGCAACGAGCTCGACCCTGGCATTTCCTGCTGGGTACTTATTTCAGAGAATGAAAAGAATAACCTTTGCTTCACATTGTGTAGAGTTATGGTGACTGAATTGCAAATTGAAAATTTAGCTCCCTGTACTTAATGCATGGGAGCAGCTGTCTGGCAGGGGATGCATTCCGTGTGATTTTTTTGTGTGCCTTACAGGTTTTTTGGGTTTTCTTACCAGTGCATTCCAGAATTATTTCTGGGTTTGTCCAGAGAAATTAGGAGATTCCCGTTCCTCTCAGGTTTGTAGAATCAGAGCAGGATTAGTGGTTCAGTGCTAGAAAGTGAGATATACTGTTGCTTAGGCCTCTTGGAAAGCTATGCTGTCATCCCCCCCATCCACTGAATTTGTATTCTATCCGGAGAGATGTGAGGTGGGTTTTCTCCCCAGACTAATAAATCTAAAGATTCTTTTAGTATCTGCATCGTCCAACAATATAATAGTTCTCAAGTGTGTGGAATAGTTGTGCTGATGATATTTTTTCTGTATGTTATTCTGATTCAGTGCCTAATACTGGCACAGTTATTTTTTTCCCCATGCCACATGGGGCCTGCAGTTCACTGTGCGGCTTCTGCAGAACATCACGCTCTTTGTTAGCAGCAGAGCACACAAAGCTGCTGCTGCAGTTCTCAGAAAATTCAAAGTTTTAAGGAAACTGCACCATTTGCCACTTTTACCTAAATGAAACCTGAATACCCTTCATGTCTTTCCTCTTTGCTTTCTAAAAGAATCCCTTTGAGTGTAGTGACCAAATGCTATTTAAAGCTGTTGCGTCTAAAGTGCTGAATTTCTGACTGTGGAACTCCAGCAGTGAGTATTTCCTTTCAAAAATTTATATGACAATTAAATGCAATTAAATCTGCCCACAGCTTTCTTTGTAACTTGACGTAAATGGGATGCTCAAACTGTGCCAAAAAAGCTTGATGAACCCTTTGCTGTGACTAAAGAATTTTAACTCCTTTTGGTCACTTAGTTGCCCTTGCATGTTTTTCCAAAGCCTCTTCCTCTGGATTTGTGTTGATGGGATTGTTCAGTGATAAGAATTTTTCCTGCAACTTTAAGTAGATTAGCAGAGTAACTGCACATCTCAGTTGCTTCCTTCAGCAAGGACTCTCTTGTTGCTTCCTGGCATCATCTTTCATACTTGAGGTTCTATTTTCTGTATTAAAAGTCACATGAACTAAATTTGTGCCCTTGAAACTTTTCTTCTATTAGAAAATGTGCCAGCATAAAACAGAAGCTGTTTGCTGTGCTAATTATCAAGCTTTTCCTCAGATGTTTGTTGGGTTTGTTGGTTTTGGGTTTGTTTTTTTTCCCCCCACCCACTCAAAAGTACTTGTGATGCTTTCATTAATTTTGGAATAGCCTCATGAGAATTCTGTTCGGAAAGGGGTGAAATGCAGAAATTCTGTATCAGAAGAACTCTGTTGGTGTATTTAAATGCAACAAATGGGAAATCTGCATCGTGGGAGACTGAAAGCCCTGTGCCTTGTTATGACCTCATGATGTGAAGTCTAGGATCTGTTGACTTAAGCACGTGCTTTGGGAAGGGGTGGGGGAGACACACGTGAGAATGCACGAGAAGTATCCAGGCTAGAAGACAGTGCTGACGTAAGAATAAAGAGGTGAGAAAATTTAGGATGAAAATTAGACTTCTGACAGTCAAAACACAGTAGAACAAAGGACGAGAGTAACAGTTTTTAGGACAGCTTACGTTTCATTCCTAAGAAGGGCTGTATGATGTGGCTGCCCATGCTGAAAGCCAGTATATGCCCTAGATTTCCCATCCCCTGTTCTGTCTTTCTCTAGATGACTGCTTGGCGCAGTTCTAGGGTGTGAATAGTGCTGCCTGCACGTCCTTCAGCCTCTTTGCCTCTCTGAGGAGACAGCTGTGGAGGGCAGAGCTTTTTGAAGCAAATGTGCTTTAGATGGTACACGATCAAACAGCCGAATTGGGGCCAGCTGACTGTGTACGTGTGGATTGTACCAGTACAGGGGTGAGCAGCTTCCAGTGTCACAGCAGGCTGGGATGGCGCAGAGCCTGTACAGACACCAGTGAAGCCAGTGGAATGTCTCCTATTGACTCCAGCAGACTGCAAATTAAGCCTTTAGTTGTTATGATTCAGAGTAACTAAGGAAACCTAAATTCACAACATGAGAGCCTGGAGCCTTCCTTTTGAGGCCTGAAAAGAAGACTGAAACTCTGCTTTTTGAAGTGGAAAGCTCTCTTGCCATCTTTTTGTCTGGTGTACGCTTGGTTCTGATGCAAGACTCGGTGAGATGGGCCCTTATTTTTGTGCGCCAAGAACGCGACAGACCGTCCCTGAGCAACGTCTCTGATGCTCAACTTGGAATGTTCATTTTCAAGGTGGTTTTTTCCACCCTTTCCTCGCTTAAAGTAATGGACAACTACCCTTTGGGGAGTTCTTGCAGGGTGCATGATCTTACACAGGCACTTCTATTCCTTTTCATAAAGAAACCGAAGAGGTTAAGAGGTTTGGCCAAAGGTATTTTTGTTGTGTTTAGTTGTTGTTGGTTTTATGTTGTTAGTGGTTGTTTTCTAAGGCAGTTTTGTTTTTTCCAAAGTGATCAATTTCTACTTATACAATGATATATAAGCAAAGAAGCCTTGAAAATAAAAGCCTAACAGCTTCTTTTTTGTTTTACAGTCACCTCTTAGCCATGACCTCATCCTTAACCTGACTCAGGATGGAATCAAACTGCTGTTTGATGCTTTCAATCAGAGACTTAAGGTAATAAACCACCCTTCCTGCAAAGAGAACAGTGGAAACCAAACCCCTGGGATGTATTGACTCAGAGCATAAGTATGGGGTTCTTCTAGACATTTAATTTCCTTCTTGTGATAATGAACTACTTTTCTTCAGCTTGGGGGTTAAATCTTGGTTTATAGGATTGAAACACTTCCACGTTGTACTGGGGACTGTAAGAGTGCCACTGGAGTATGATGGTCCAGCGTGGTCTCACTTGTCCATCTTGTCTCAGAAGCTGCAAAAGGTCATTACTAAAGCTGAGCAGAGGATTTGAGATCTGATCATCGAGTAGTGCAAACCAGACTGGTTGTTTTCTGCCCAGGTTGTTCCTTTATCTGTGCTGAGGACTTCCTCCTATTCTTACTTATCAGCTGAGGTAGGTTCACAGCAGTTATGTGGCTGCGGGCACGTGATTTCTACCAGAAAGCCATGTCATGCCTGTTGTGAGCAGCTGTCTTCTGCCCTGACTTCAGTTTGATCTGGATGAATTGTTTTTCTTTTGATCAAAGTCCTCAGCCCAGCAATTCTGCTTCTCTGCTTTTGAAGTGGCTAAGTGTTGACCTGTCTCTCTCTAGGATGCTTTTTGTGGTGAAGATGCAAAATAAAGGGCAGGCTGACCTCTCGTGGCATTCACGTTTGCAAAATAATCTGTTATGAAAGTGGTACAAAATGGGCACCCATGGGACTGTAGAGAGATGACTAGATCAGGACAGCATTTTGAAAAGCTTTCTTCACTGAAATATTTAAAATGTCTGTAACTTCCTAGTTGTTCAGGGTGGTCCTTTTGGCAGGACCAGCTGCGCTGAGCAATTGTCAGTGTGGTTTTCACCTGGCCTGAATGAATTCCTGTGTGACCGAAGTGAGGAGGTGTTGATCTGGCTAATTGGGTGCGAGTGTTCTGCTCTAACTGCAGCCCTGTTGTACAGGGGAAAGCAGAAGTGTGGCCTTAAAATGTGAGGCTAAAAAATGGAATGCTTGCCCTCTAGGTGAGTCTACATCCATACTGCCAGGCTTCAGAACTGGGGGAGGTGGAATTTTGTTCCTCTTACTCATGTGTCTAATAAAACCAGCAGCAAAATGTCACTTTGCAAGATACTCACCTAGTGCTTTAGTGGCAATGTGGTGTTGTAAGAGTGTAGCAGTTTGCTAGCAGCTGAAACTTGAGCTCTTTGGATGCTTTTAATTGAACAGCAACCCAAATTAGTAGGTGTTGGAAGTACTATGTTTCTCTAGGAGTAACCAGTAACACTGTGGTACGTGTGTGTTTTCCCTTTACAAAATCTCTTGTATTAACTCCAAAAATACACATCTTGAAGAGCAACTCTCAGTTCAAATTGAGCTTCCATGGGCGACAACTGAGCACTTTTTTTGCCACATTTCAGTTTGTAGTTGTAGCGCTTCTGTTCATGAACTCATTCTGTAATTATGGGACTTCCATTGTTGTCAAGGTTTATAACTTAACTATTCAGATGGTGTGTTTGGATTTACAATTTTTAAGAGAATGTCTTGAAAATTCTCTCTGTCAGATGGATCTGTATCGGTGCGAGCTACACCCGCTGTACAAAATCTTTCCGAAATGCATTTCATTCTTAAGGAGACTGAACTCAAAACTGACATAATCACTTCAAGTGCATGACTTTGCTTACTGACATTTTGAGGAATGCCACAACTTTGCAGTGTTTTTGAAGTGCTGGAATTAGTTTGTGTGTTTCTTATCTCCAGAGAGGTTTTTTGTCATTTCAACATCCAGTGTTTTCAGAACTACACAAGAGGTTTTCTTCTCGCCCTTCTCCATGGTGTGTTTTAAAATTTGTGTTAAAGAAAAAGTAGAAAACCTAAACTTTTCTGGTATGTGTTTTTCAGTTTGTTTCAAACAGAAATGAACAGGAAAAACCCATCTCTTCTGGTATGTTGCGGTTCAGTGGTGATACCTTTTGTTTTGAATTATGAAGAGTAAAGCTGAACTGAAAATGAAATACAGGCTCCTAAAATAGAAGGAGTTGACAGAGCTGAAAAAGCTGGTGCAGGAATAAAGCCATGGCAATATTCTTAAAAAGTTTCCTCCCTTTTTCTCAGGGAGGGGAAGAAAGCTTCATTTCTACTTGCCGTCAGTAGCCAAAGCGCTGCAGGAGGTGTTAGTGCATTAGTTTTGAGCTGAAGTGAGAGTAGAATCCTTTTGTCAGTGTAGCTTCTGTAGTTTAAAAAAAAATAAATCTTTTCCAGTGCTCTGACCTGTTGCAGTCTTTCTTCAATACATGACTTTTATGAGGTCTTCGGAGTATCTGTAAATTTTGCCGAGCTGCGCCTGTTTCTTCCTCTGCCGTTAGTCAAAGGAAGTGTCAGATGGATCCGTGTGAATCGTGGGATGAGGGCTGATGGCAAATGGTGCCTGTTGGCTGCTCTTGGGGTGTTTCTCTCACGGGGGACCTCGTTTGTGCAGCATGCTATTCCCCATGCTCTCCTCCTTTCTGCTGTTCAGCTCGTCCTTTTCTTCTTCCACCGCCCCGGTGTGTTCCAGCAGAACTTCAGGAGAGTGCTCGATGATTTCCAGTTGTTGCTGCAGAGCTAGATCTTTGTGTGGCGGGGTGGCTTTCTCTATTTTCAGAAATGTTTTTGGAGAGGGAAAAGATGATGTGCAAGGTCACTAAAAAGAAATGTAAAAATCACTCCTAACTTTTCAAAAAAGTATCCTTTGTTTTTTAACAAGCTCTTCTGTATAGGAAACCTGGACGTGTCAAACTGTGTTTGAGTTAAAATAGCCAGGTTTTTCCAAGAAGCATAATTCAAAGTATATTTATGAAGAAGAAGAATTTTTTTGCTCTTCCTTATGTTGGTTTTGCCAGAATGTTCATTTGTAACTTGCTTTGTGCTTGACTTGTTGCTTGTATCCTAAAATGTGTGGGCTTCCTGAGCAAACAAAGTGCTTCAGAGAACTCTTCCAACTTTGTATGAGTCAACAGCATACCAGTAAATGTTGATTCTTTAATTATTTTTTATATATATATAGTTTTATTTCTTCTATATAGTGGTTTAATCATTGCAAGTTGTTTTATTTACAGTTATTTGCCGGGCATCTCCCAAAACCAAGACTTCCTTCTCAGCTGGTGATATTTTTAGGCTTTAAAACCACATTTGGTAGGAAGCTCCCTGGGGAATTCTTTCTTCTCTAGCTGAAGAGTCAGTTCTTTCTAAATCTGCCCGTGATTTGTTGGGAGAATTATGTGAAGCAATAAAAAGCTCTTTACCTTCTCTTCACAGCAGTTATGATGGACTCTACGTGTCTTCCTGCTGACACAGGAACACATACGTAGGGTGGTAGAAGCTTGTGTTTGACCATGGTTTACTCAACAAAATGAAAGCCAAGTCTAGCCTCAAGATCCAGTAACAATCACGTAAAAACCAATCTGAATTCAATCTCAGATGCACGTTTGCAGTGATGTATTCAGAGCAAAGGATCCAAACCTAAAATCTGCAGAGCTTCTTGGCATATTCAGTAAGGTCTACAACATTTGTTAAAATACCAGAACTAGATGTGATGGCTTGCTCTGATTCTTTGTAGGCTGCTCTTCTGATTATCTTCTGTAATGCTCACAGAGACTGCTCGATGTCTTTAAATGTAGTATTGAAACAAAGTACTACTGCTTAGTCCTGCTGTGCTCATCTTTTACTTTAGGAGTTGGAAAGTCAGAGCAGTGCAGTCAGTGCTGGGATTTGTTGCCCTGCACAGGCATTCTCAAGGGTAATAAGAGCAACCCAAGGAATGGCCTAGTGATGTTCATTAGAGGATTTCCTAATGAGCTAACCTTTGCTATTACTTTCCTTTGAACTTTCTGAAGAGTAATCTTTGCAGAAATCAAGGTGCTGGTGTATTAGTGAAAAGATTGCTTTCTGCAGGTCTGTGCTGATTTACACGGGGGCCGGAGGTGCTGTCCTCAGCCCGCAGTTGTCCTGCAGAACTTGTTTTGGAGGTGCAGTTGCTGAGGCAGTTTGTGGAGTTCTGTTGGTGTGATTTATCCTGGCAGAGTTCTGTTCAGGAGGGGGGGTGAGTAGGGCTGGCTAGTCTTGCTTTTTGACAAGAATTTGCCTCTAATGATTTGCAAATGTGTGAACTATGGTAATGTTTCTGTTTCCTGTGTTCCAGGTGATTGAAGTTTATGACTTGACTAAGGTGAAGTTAAAATATTGGTAAGTGATTTAAGACCTCCCATGATTTCTTCTTGTTAAGAGACTGCTTTCTCTGAAATAATCATTATTTCTAAAACAACCATTAAAAAAGAATGTAGATAATTATTCTTTCTTGAACATAGCACTTGGTTAAATTACCAGTTTACTCTTTCCTTCAGTCTTGGAGATTTCTTCCAATTTAACTGTGGTATTTCCATTGGTAAACACATGTAACTTCCGTTCAATATTCTTAAGGCAGATTTGTTTCCTTTTTCAGTGGTGTCCATTTTAACTCTCAGGCAATTGCTCCCACCATAGAACAAATTGATCAGTCTTTTGGAGCAACACATCCAGGAGGTAAGCCCAAGTATTTCTGAGAAGCAAACCTAGGTTGACCAACTTCTTTCCAGGAAGCCTTTCCTCTATGTCTGCCTCAAGATGTCAGATGATCTGAAGCTGTGTTCCAGAATTGGCTGTATTCTTCTAGCTGGGGTATCATGTAAAATGTACTGTAAGTTCAGCTGTGACTTTCTTCGAGTGAAATAGTGATGCAGGGAGTCATGGGCACAGAACGGTGTGTTCAGATATCAGTAATAATCTGGTTTGATTTGCCAGCAGCAGAAAATTACGGGCTTTTTTTTTCAGTTGCTGCTGTTGTTTTTACACATTGTTACGCGTGGTCAGCTCTCAAGTATCCTTGAGGATGAAGTATACCATGAACATACAGATAGTTGAGCTGATCTCTATGCGGAGTCAGCCAGGGCTGTTTGATCAGACTCCATGCTCTGAGAAAGTGGTTATACCCCTGCTAGGGCAGATCAAGTCTGAGCCTGTGTGAGCATCTCCTTCTGCCTCCTTCCTGTTACTGGGAACACTGGGCAGGAGTGAAGCCAGCTTATGTACAGCATAACCAGAACCAGGGCAGGTTTAATTAGCCTGACTGAACCCAGTCTGACTCTTGCACAGCCACTTGGCTGTTCACCACCTCTGCAGCAGGAAGAAGCCTGTCTTTAAGCTCCTTGTTTACATATGAAAATGTCAAGTGTATTTCAGGGGGTTGTTAGGTGATGAAAATAAGCCAGTGGTGAAACTCTGAAGAGGATATTTGTAATTAAACTCCTCAGGAACCTCCAAGAAATGGAGCACAAACTGACATCATAAGAAAGATTAACTCCATATAGTCAAGATACCCTCTTTAGAGCATCATATTCTATTTTTAGCTTAACCCAGTCCATGTGCAGTCGTCGGGCTGATCCCAAATAGGTTCACTGCCTTTGTGATGGATGGTGATTGCATATCCAGTCTTTGTCCCTGTTCTCTGCAGACAATCTCTTGCACATTACAGAAGAGGATTTATTAACTGTGGAGGGTCATGTGGCTAAAGTAATATCATTGCCTAAAAGCCTGCTCTAGTAGATGAATATCAGATGGGAGATAAATGAAGCTTGCAGGATTTCTAGCCATAATACTCCAAGGACCAGAATTGGCTTTTTTAAACTTCACTTTGGCCATGATCTTAACATTTCATCTTGGGCAGAAACTCTGAGATCTATAGTTAGATCTATTATGGAAAGAGTATGTACAGGAGACTGGGTAGAATTTGGGAATGTGGTACCATATCCTCATCAGTTCATAATTTTTACTTGTCCTGTGACAGTGGTTTATTTGTAAATACTTGAGAGGAAGTGGTTGCAAAATGGTGATAATATGAACCATAAAAACATATCTCCAGCTGTAAGTATTGCTTATGCTAGAAATAGCATGTTTTAATACTGCATAAAATTGTATGCAAGCACTTCAAAACATAGTCTGGCACCATGTGTCCTCGTGCTGAATTGGCAGGATCTTGTGTACCTGTCACATTCAATTAAGAAAACTAGCAGGCTTGCTTCATCTGATGATAGTTTTTCATAACCTCTCTTCATCCAGGGACATGTAGATCTGAAAATGTGCTTATTGAAATGTTGGCCTCTATTATCACTTCACTAGTGCTCAACAGCCTTCTTAGCAGAAGTAAATGCTCAATATTAAGGTGCCTGTCATAAGCAGTTTGTGCTGTATTGTGCAGTGCAGGTTTTTGATAGCTTTTTTCTTTGTGATTTTTGAAAGAGAAAAGGCAAAAAAATCCTCAAAACAGAGTAGTTTTCAGCCTGTGGGAGGGATGATGGTGGTGTTTTCATGTCCCACAAAATCTTGAGCTGAAGTGGGGATAAAAAGGTGGGAAGAGAAACCTTCCTCTTAATGTCACCAAAGTACCAAGTGCCAGTTCTCATGAATGAAAGTGTGACATAACCGCCCCTTTTCTTCTCTATACTCCTCCAAAACCCCAAGGCAAGCCCTTTAGGTTTAGAAGTACTCTGTTGTTTATCTCTGTGTTAACCTCTGCTAGAATTTCAAACAAAATGTTGTCTTTCACTTAAACCCAAGGTGGTTGCCACAGAACTTTCCTGCAACAGGATACAGGGAGAGTTTCAAAACATGTTTCAGAAGGTTAGCAACGGTTTTGTGTTGAAACCGACCTTCAGTGAGCAGTTTTGGTTTTGCCAAATCAGTGGTTTTAAAAAAGAGGAGTCATCAGGAAAATTGCAGCCAGCTTCCTTACTTTTTGGCTGATGTTGGTTTGAAACATTGTAGGATTTTTGTCATGGGGCTGACTGAAGTATGACCACTTTGGAAGTCAGTAGCTTCATCAAAGCCAAGATTTTCTCCCACATTTCCATGATTCTCTGACCTGACCTCCTGCTGGGAAACTCTTGCTCTTGCCAGTGGTTCTGTTGAAATCACATCCTGTCCGAGTCCTCGTGGATGCGGCTGTTTGCCCAAGTGCCGTTCAGCGTGGATAAGGGCTGTGGGATTGAACTGAAGAAGAAGAAAAAAATAATCTTCCCTTCTGCCACAGGGGCCTTGCAAGGGTGTGTGGGGGGCCTGTCTTCTCATTCTGTATCTGTAGGACTAGAGAGGTTGTCCAGGCTCCCCTGACGTTTAGTAAAAAGGCTTTTCGTTCACTCCCATGGTTGTGACATATGGCCTGGAGGGAAGACAGGAGAGAACTTTATAAGACTAAAACCACTCCTTGCCCTTTAAGCCTAAACATCAACAAATGTTGTAGGGGATGGGAACTGATGTGATTTATATAATCAGATAGCACACTTGGCATGACTAGGGGAAAAACTCTTCTCCAGCTGGCTGTGGGCTTTGGAAAAGATGCATCATAATTTATCACGAGAGAGATTTGTCTAATTTTCTTGCAGATCAAAACACTTCCCTCTCCCTACACGTTTTCCTTTGAGTGACAAGCAGGGAAAATGTTCTTAACCAGCACATTCTGCAGAAAAGGCAAATTATGATTTTTTTGAAAGCTTAATGCTTGTTGCTCAACTGCTGTTTTTCTATCCTGGGCAGTCTGGCATTGTCCAGATATCTTGTGACATGTCTCAAGTTGAACATTTGAAAGGCACTTTGAGGTGGGGCAGAATTATGTGTGTGTGTATATATATATAAAATTTTTTTTTTCCTTTTTTTTTTCTATGCTGTGTCATCTTAAATGTGAAATTGTAAGGAAAAGGGGAAATATTGAACAAATATCCTTTGGTCAAGTGGAAGAAAGCAGCTTACCTTATTGGTGTGTGTGTTTATTTTTTGCCTCTGCTGTTTTCAAACTGTTTGTAAATGAACCAGCTTCTGTGTGTTACAAGAACACTGTGTTCCCCCAGCAGCTCCTGGGCACAGGTTGAAGTTTTGTAGCATCAATCCCAAAACTGTTCCCAAGCTCCCAGTCTCCTGGGTTTAAGTGTTCCCCAGGCTCACAAAACAGTATGTCTCATTCAATTAAGTACTGGGATGACTTTTATTGCTGTTTATAGTTGATAGGGGGCAATTTATTGCAATAAATCGAGGCATCTCATGATGTTATGACAGATGAAGTCTGTGTGTGTTCTGATTTATCACTGCTCTTCATAAAAGCTGACCCATCAGC
Organism: Actenoides lindsayi; assembly: GCA_025331215.1. NCBI lineage: Eukaryota > Metazoa > Chordata > Aves > Coraciiformes > Alcedinidae > Actenoides > Actenoides lindsayi. Next base: position 30,254 of record WTSP01016404.1, on the reverse strand, counting down.
TGGTGGTTCTGGTGATACTGTCTTTAATTATCATTGTAAATGGCCTCAGCCCTGTGTGTCTGAAGTGTTTCCTTCCTGTGCCACGTTACTCGGGAGCACAGGGAGCTGAACTGGGGTGTGCAAGTGGGAACTCCTCTTAGTAAGAGAGGTGGAAGTGTCAGGAACCTGTGAGCTCCTGCTCTGGAACGTGCTTCCCACTGGTGTGAAATTCAGAATTTACCAGTGTTCTGGGCACACACGTTCTGGTTAATATTGTATAAGTGTTCCACATAAACAGAACTGGTCTGTACTAATAGTGGCTGTTTAAACTACTTTAGGGATATTAAGGTGTAATTGATTCTGTGATATTGTGTCATCTTAGCAGTAGGGGTAGGTTGTTGCCTACAGGCTTGTATAGGCCACTCTAATGAATCTAAAGTTTCTCTTATTCCTGTGGTTCTACTGCAACAAGTTAAAAGCAAAGCTCTTCCTGTCCTGCATAATTCTGTTCCCCTCGCATCTTGAGATGTAGTGAATTCATTGAGGTGATGAAAGTGCTGTTAGATCTGAACTGGAGTATTCTTCATTTATTTTGCTAACTCTGTTTTTACTTTCTTTTCCCTTTTAGTGTACAATTCAGCTGAGCAACTCTTTCACCTCAATTTCAGAGGACTGTCGTTTTCTTTTCAGTTAGACTCCTGGACTGAAACTCCAAAGTACGAGGTCAGCAATGTTAGTTAATGGATAGTTTTTTGGGTTTGGGTTTGTTTTACTTTTTTCCTCTCTGGTGCTTGCAAAATACCACCTACAGCGTGTCTCATCTGCAAGCAAAAGAAACCAGTAATTTGGAAGGAATTTAAGTCCACAGTTGTGCTCTTATTCATGCTATGCAATCATTTCAAAGTTAAAAATTTTCTTCCTTTCAGCAGAAAGCATATGCTTAGAGGTTTTGCTTGCATCATGAACTGGGACTAGCAATTCTGTTGTTGAAAGGAGTCCTCTAAAAATATGAGCACTGTCTATGCAGATACATACATATTAAGCAATCTACTGGAAGGCTGTTCTTTTATCAGATAGCTTTAAATCTCCTCAAAGGGATTATGCAACCAAACTGGGATAGAGTTCACGAAATACATTTTCATCTTAAGTGTCCTTCAGTATGAGTGCTTTCAGAAAGCCAAATGAATGAGCTTTATTTGTAATGCCTGTTTGCCCGTTCACCACGTGTTTGGGTGACTTAATGAATAATTGAACGTATTACTGCGTTCCCTGGGATCTTTGGAAATCACTATGGAAACAAGGTCAGGTCTTCTGTGATTGCCACCTATCCTAACAAAAACCTACGTAGAAGTTGTATTGTGTGAGGGTGGAAACACTCTCAGTTGTGTTATCTAGGCCTACCAGTTAAAAAGAATGCGTGCTGCATGATATTAAAATACAAAGGAGCGTGTGGAGAGCCAAAACAAAGTGGGACAAATCAACCAACATGCTGGCCCGTTTTTATGTCACAGCCTAGTACTTCACTAGTTGTGTTTTGACACATGAGGGAACAGGGGCTAACCAGGGGAAGTTGTTATTTAGCAGTAGGGAAGGACTGTTGGGCTTCAGAAATACTGGAAGGTAAACAGAAACCTACTAAGCCAAACAGAAAGAATGTCCCAACAAAGAAGAGTTGCTTTTCATGCAAGAGTTGCCAAGGCATTTATGGATAAAATGGCAGTCAGTGGTTATACCAAAGATTTGGAAAGGTTGTAGAATCATAGAATGTCTTCAGTTGGAAGGGACCCATAAGGATTATGGAGACCAACTCCCTGCTCCTTGCCAAACTAAAAGATGTTAAAATAAACCTAGAATCAATTTTATCCATTGCATCTTTGTCTTGGTTTGGTACGTGGCTCAGTTAACTAAGAAAATTTGGGATAGTTACAGAACTCTTGGTGCTGGTATGCTTTGAGAGGGACAGAGTGTGGTTCTGGGGGATGATACAGTCCTTCACAGCCGCCAGAACAGCGGAGAAAATAATTTTGCTTTCTCAAAGTCTTTCATGGCTCTGGAGAGGATTTCTCTGTTGCTAAAGCATAAGTATGTTTAGAAGCAATCTAAAGTCTGACTACTTTAGAAAGCAGTGTTTTGAGGTGTTAGTGTTCTGGGCAAGTTTAGAAAGAGGATTGAAATCAAGGCATCTCTAGATTTGCTGAGTAGTGGAGATTCCCTTCCAAATACCTACTGCGATGAAAGTCATTCCTCTGGGTTAATTTTAAATTTGTTTTTTTCCTCAGAATAACTTTTTGGGTTTACCTTCATGTAATGTCCTGTTAAAAGCAGACCAGGATAGTAGTTTGCATATTGTGTGCCTTGGGTTTGTTGACTGCTTGTGACAAAGTTAGTTTCTTTTCTGTCTAGCTAAGTATGTTGGCAGTCTTGAAATAGGTCCTGTCATCTTCAGAGTTGAAAGAAATAGGCTCTTACTGCCCTAGAAGAGTGAATCTGACTTCCTCAGCATACTTTCTACTTGATAAGACTCCAAATCCTTATAAAAACAATATGTGTAAGAATGTGGTGACAAGGAGAGAGGAAAATCTAATGAATGAGTCTTTTTTTTTATCAAATAAAGGCATTTTACAAACCAGCAAAAACGTTAAAATGCTGAAATGAATGCAGTAGGAGAGGAAAAAAAAGTAGTTCTACCTTTAAGATAGCTGATTTCTTAACACTTTAACACAGCATAGCAGTACAAATACTTTTATATTGCTCGTTGCCAGGGATCAAATAAAGAAAACTGGAATGCTCGGTACACAGTGTGGGTAATTGTCAGACTAGTGCCATCTTTCGGTGGATAAATGTAGTGAACATTTCACCCCAGTTTGGGAGTCCAGAAGCAGTGTAATGTCAAGAAACACTGTCTAGAAGGAGGTTTTGCTGTTGTTTTTCCCCCTTCTTTTTGGCTGCAGACCTACTTGAATTAGTAAGCATATATACCATATTTCTGATGTCCTTTATAACTTTGACCCGAAGCTTCTACTGTGTCATGTAACAAGGTTGACTTTGTGTATCCACAGCCTAACTTTGCCCATGGTCTAGCCTCTCTGCAGATTCCACACGGTGCGACTGTGAAACGCATGTACATCTACAATGGGAACAGTCTGCAGGATACCAAGTATGTACAGCTGGGCATGCTGATTTCACAATTTAGAACATGCTTTTTCTTCCTCATTTATTTAAAGTTTTATTGCTAAATATAATCATACACTTTTCTAGTTCGGTGTGGGTCTTTTATGAGTTTGGTAGTGTGCAGAATGCCCTTAGATACCAAGCTCTTTCAAATTTCCATGGGTAGTGACCTCAGAGTCAAATGTTGGTTTTATGTATGTTGCTATAAAACCAGCTTGGCTCAGCTGTAGTAGGCTAATTCAGTTGATCTGAGAAATGAATTAAGGAGGAAATCATAGAACAGAATCACAGAATGGCTTGGATTGGAAGGGACCTTAAAGGTGATCCAGTTTCAATCTCCCTGTCTTGAGCAGAGACACCTCACAATAGGCCAGGTTTCTCAAAGCACCTTCTGGCCTTGGATGCTTCCAGGGATGGAGCATCCCCAGCCTCTCTGGGCAACCTGCTCCAGTGCCTCCCCACCCTGTGGTATTCTGGGGAATTCACCCACAAGTATTCTGAGGAAAATAATCCTTGTGCCTTAATACTAATGGAGTAGTTATATTTTAAGATGGTTAATGTTTTCTATAGCATTGTATTCTGCCTTCTTTTAAGCATTGAATTTATTGTACAACATCTGATGTTTTTCTGAAAACATCAGCCTGGGGTTCCTTACTCAAGGAAAAATTGAAAGGACTTCTGTAAATTCTTCCTTTCAAGCTTATAAATACCCAAACTGATAAGGTCACAGTTTTTGCAGAGACAGTTGTGTTTTAGTGCCAGGAGAAGCTAAATGCATCCTTGGATTACTGCTTAGAAGGGAGGAAACCCTGTTTATGCAGACAGTGTCTCCTCATTAGAAATAAGTGCACTTCAGAAGAATCTTGTTGTCTGTGCCCATCTGTGACACTAATTATCACCTGGGGCTCTGGGGTGTGTGTGTGTGAGAGCTCAAAGCCTGACTTTTAGCTCAAGTCATTCACACGAGGAGGAATTTGCATCAGAGCAGTGTATTTTACAGAGCATATACAAATTACAACATAAAAAAGGAGCCCTTCCATTGAAAATATCTTGCTTGGGGCTGTTGTTATTTTCTCAAATATTATTGTAATTGAATTAGAATGAGAACTTTCTGAGTAAAGCAGCACGATTGTTTGAGCTGATCTCATGTTCTGGGCTCTGAGAATACCTTCCCAAGAGCAGTGAGCATCATGGAGAGGCTTCTTCTGTTGCATTTGGGGGATATGCCCAATTCAAGGAGTAGGTATCTTTATAAACTGTACAAGTTCCATTTTCCCAAGAGAAGCCTGAGCTGACAGGCTCTCACATGAGCTACTCAAAGGATAGATACAGTTTGTGCAATTCCTGGAGTCTTTGCAACTTGCTGTTTCATTGATAGTAAGGTTCTACATTTGGGTGCTGCCTCAGCCCTCTTCCTTAGACTTTCAGATACTTGTGTTTAATAGACCTTTTAATCTTTGAATTAAAAGCAGCTTTGTCAAAATTAACATGCTCTGTTGCACTGAACTGGTACCAGCTTCTTAATGGGAAATGTGAAGGTTAAGCGAATCCTATGCAGATATTTCTGTGGTTTCAGGGCTCCCTTGATGCCTCTCAGCTGTTTCCTTGGCAATGTGTATGCTGAGAACGTTGATGTTCTGCGAGATGGAACTGGACCCTCAGGTTTACGGCTTCGCCTACTCACTGCAGGTATTGGTGATGCTCAGAGCATTGAACTGGTTGCTTTCCTCAGGAGAAGAGGAGCAAACCTGGATAAATTAAGGATAGGTTATTTGTGATGCTTTTCTAGGTGGTTTCAAAGTGTTCTATATACCTTATTTTGAACTATGGGAGACAAAGCCAAAAACCCCAAACTCTGTGAAGGTGAGTCTGCCTGTGGCTGCATTTCTCTGGCCCTGGAGAAACCATGGGGGACTGCAGCCCTGTCCTGTAGTTTCAAGTCCTTAGAGACTGTTTGCAGATGGGGAATTTGTCTCCAGGTGTATGTGTAGCATAAAACAGATACAAGTATATCACTGAGGGGAAAAAAAACAACAACACATGAGAACTCAAGAAACATTATGTACATGTGTGTTTTCTGAGGTTCCAGCAAGCTGTCTGAAGTTGATATTTTTGTGATTAATTCATGAAGGCTTTTAGGGACTGTATCAGTGCTGCAGCCTTGGACTGCACTTTTAAGTTCAATTCCATTTTCATCTGCTGTAGGAGGCAGCAGTGAAGGTGACAGAGGCTGATGTGCACCTTCTTGTGTGTGCTCTCAGAGACGAGGGGTGCTTAGAAATTATGGTAAGATTGTAGAGGAGCCTTGTTCAATCACCATAATTTGAGACTTGACAATGTTTTTAAGAAAAAATACTGAGATTTAAATTTTTTTTTAAACAATTTTCCTTAGTAGGCTCAGATTTTTGAGCTATTCTGATTTACTTGGTGCATGTATATTGAGAAAACACTGGGAATGCATTTGCAATATACAAAACATTAGAAGGAGAAAAAATAAGGTGGAGAATAAAAAATTCTGCATAAAAATGGAGCAGATGTTTTCAAATTACTTTGCTTCTTTCTTTACAGAGGAAGATAATGGAGAGCTGCCTAGGACAGGGCAGATATATCCTTGTGTACTAGAGAAGGAGTTAGCTATAATGTCATGATAATAGAAAGGATTTTGAGAAATTGGACACTTCTAAGGTAGAGTGTCAAGTTTAGTTAAAAATGTATATATGCAGGTTAAAGGAAATGTCATTGATGAATAAGATAATTATTAAAATGTCACTGATGTGCAAACTGAAACTTGCAGAGGCTCAATCTGGGCACGTGCTGTTCTTGTCTTGCTAAAGTTTGGAGAAATTCCTTTGTAGAACACATTATGCACCCATTCTAGCACGAGTTTCCCTGCAAGTGTATTCATTTCAATTAACTCTTGCTTAAAAAAAAAAATAAGGATGACTCCATAGGGTTTTTCTGATTTATTTTAGCAGCTAACTAGCTGCATAAATAATGTATAGGGAGAAAAGCTCAGTGTGTATCCAGAGCACATCCTGTATTTTGCAATAACTGCTGCATCTGTCTGCGTGCATTCTTGGAAAAGTAAGATGCTGTGTTCCCCTAAGTAAATGAGGTCACCAAGATCTGCAAGATCTTTCCATCTCCCAAGGTCTGGTAACATGTGTCAGCAATTTATCTGTGTAATGGCTGTTCAATAAGCTCTGGTTTTCACATCATTTGAGTAGGAACATCCTTGCTATTGATGTAATAAGCCATGGGAATCTTGAGTGAGCGGCGTGTATCCTGTGATGCAGTTAATATGGATGAGGAATTGCATTTTATGGGCCTTTTTGAGCTGGAGATGCATCCCTAGCTGCTTCTTAGGCATAGAAATAATTCCTGATACTGCTAATAACCAGCTGATGAAATTGAGATGGGCCAGGAAAACAAGCCAGGTGTCTGTGAGAGTCCAGGAGGTGAAGCCAGCACTGCTGAAGCTGGAGGTTAAGATGGGCACCTGTGTGACAGCACGTGCCTCGCTTCGACGAGACATGGTTAAACTCTGGAAAAGAAATGGTTAAATTTAGCTTGGCAGTGTCATCTAAAGACAGCGGCTGTTTGGTTTGTGATAAGTGTAAAAATGCTAAGCTTTTGGTGTAGGTTTGCTGATGTATCCTCTGAGAAGGAAGGATGAATTCCGAGTTGTTTTCCATTCCTCAGGTTGTGGCCCGGGTGTTTTAGCCGATGCCAAGATGCGGGTATTTGAACGTTGCGTGTACTTTGGTGATTCGTGCCAGGATGTGCTGAGCACCTTGGGGTCTCCACACAAAGTCTTCTACAAGTCCGAAGATAAGGTGAGGAGATTCGTTTCCAGACTTTCTCTGTGCAGTGCTGCCTCAGTTTCATCTCAGGGCCTGCGTTTTGCAAGGCCAGCGACGTTAAGTTGCCGTGTAGCACACATGAATACTTCACTTGCCATACACAGTAGACTGGGCTGAGCTGTTGCATAATCTGGTGTTAAAAAGGTGGGGTTCCTCGAAGCTGAATCGATGCAAATCTGTTTACATTTAAAAAATAATAAAATTGTGCCATTTGAACTGGCTTAAAAATGAATAAACATAGGAGCACTTTTGAATCCAAACGAGCCTCAACAAGCGTGTGCTGCCTGGTTTTTTTAATTCTATCTTATGCAAAAAAACTTCAGCCCATACATTGATCCTTCCCTAGTGTTTTTACATAGCAGCATGTGAGTAAATGTTTTACTTTAGAAAACTAAAAGCAAAAAGCTGATGTCACTGTGCCACTGCAAGCAGCTGATGGTCCTGTCCCAAAGCACAGTATCTTATGTGCTTGAACAAGGGCTTCAAATAAAATGATGGCAATTTGTGTGAATGTGGTGATGTTGTTAATAGCATTCATTTTTGTGAAAGTTTATTAAATACATCTGAAAAATGTGTTTCTTGCAGATGAAAATCCACTCGCCCTCGCCTCACAAGCAGGTCCCATCCAAGTGCAATGACTACTTCTTCAATTATTTCACACTTGGAGTGGTGAGTGGGAAGCTGCCATAAACAAATGCGGGTGAAGTTTTGATTTTTAGTTCCCCAGCAATCCTTGCAGAAGGCTAAAGGCTGTGGGAGATAAGAGCCTTGCAAACCCCTCAATTGCTGTCTTAGGAATCTCTGGATATGAAAAACACCACTGAATTCTCTCTAGAACTTGCAAATTCCATCAGTAATGTTTTATCTCCCACCAGTGGATGGAGGGCTCTTTGTTTCCACTTTTGCAGTTCCCTAGGTTTTTTCCCCTCTACCTGCTGCATAGATGCTGTAGTTCTTCTTGCTGAAATCCGTGCTGCTGTCCCACAGAACTGAGATGGGTGTGCCATAAGACCAGTTACAGTGGAAGTTTGCTGAGCTGTGGGATGTAGTTCAATCTTCACTTCCCTCCTTACAGCTGTTTTGCTTTAGTCTGCATTCCTGTAAATAATAGGCAAGAAAAACAAGACCTCCTTAGAAAACTTGCCAACATTAACAAATGAAACTGCAGTTGTGATGGAGTGCTGGACAAAACGTGCATTTATTTGAATTTACAAATATTCTCATTTTCAAATACTACTTTTCACAGTCCCATTCAGTTCCAGTGGGATAGATACATCTCTCTACAAAGGGGTACTAGTGCAGGTAAACTCAGGTTAGTTTGGGGAAAGCCACCTTCCTCTGTCCAGATTGCTTCATGTCTGTCTGTTTTTCCTTCAACAGGATATTCTCTTTGATGCAAACACTCACAAGGTGAAGAAATTTGTCCTGCATACAAATTATCCTGGTCATTACAACTTTAATATGTGAGTGTAAAGAACTGATCTTTTAAATATGTTTTAAAACATCCAGGAGGGAAATCCTGTGTTTACTTTATAGAATTCCAGTATTTTCTTCAAAGTGTCTTTGTTTCAGACATCTTTATTAGCACATCATTATTTAATTATTATTATTGTTATTTTCATGTTACTTTTAAATGCCTTTATATTCTCAAGTATGTCTTAAAGCAGTAAATGAGGTCAGGTAGTTCTTGGTCCACCTGTAATGTACAAACTCTTCTGCTAGAGGCAAACTTTGTATTGGCAAGAGTGTCCATTTACTGGTAGGTAGGCTACTGGATCTTTCCTGATATTACTGCAGTTAGTGATCAAAAAAAAAATAATTTTAAATCTCTCATGCTTTTGAACAAATATTCAATACATTTTAAAGCTAAACTCTTCAGAGGAGGAATATGAGTTAAAGAATAAGTGATTGGGTGTCTGATTAAAGCAGTTAATGACAGAGAAATGTATAGTCCTGTTTCTAAGCTGAATGTTTCCTCATCCACTCTGTGTAACAGCAGAGTAATTTCTGCTGGAGAACCTTTTGTGTCCTCTGGAAAATTGTGTTAGGATGTTCCCAGGCTGCTGCCTCTTTTGATGTAGAAAATAGTAATGAGAACTTTTTCTTAATCTCTTAGCATCGAGACTCTCATTTTCATTTTATTATTAGTGTGGCTTTTCATTAAAGTGATTTTTAAAAGCCCTGAGTGTGTGCTGGGCAGTTTATCTTGGCTTTTCTCTTTTCTAATAGCTTTACAATTTGCATTTTCTAGTTACCATCGCTGTGAATTCAAGATTCCACTAGTCATCAAGCGAGGTGAGTAGTTCATCTGTTGTCCTGCTTCAGGGGGCACGTACCACAAAATGTGCAGAGGGGAGGTGTGACCAGTGTTCATTTCTAATGCATCCTTCATTATCAGAGAATGTTCACAGTGAAAGTCCTTGAAACACAGGAGAAATTTTGGGATTAAGGTTCTATTCAAGTGAAAAAGATACTTCAGGACGTGTTAGCAGTTTTCTGATTTTACTTACACTGCCTTGTTTACTTGCATCATACAAATATTTAGCTGCAGCATCACTAATTTTCTGTAATGTTGCCACCCTGCTAAAATCAATTACCTTGTACCTGGAGGCTTAAAATCTGTGAGGCAGTGTTGGTCTGAGCTGCTCTGTTCAATCCACTGCTGAACTACTTAATGCTGAGCTCACCCTTGAAAGGCTTATTCATGATATTTAATATAAACTGGTTTAGCTGGGAGTGAGGTCAAACACCCAGAATACATTGACTCTATGTGCTACAAAGTACATCTGTTGTGTTCACTTGAAAATCTCTACTTGAAAAAAAAAAAAAAATACCAGTAGTTCTGAGTCTGAAGATACTAAGATGTGCCTAGCTCTGTGCATCTAAGTGATCCCAACAAAGCCTGGGGAACCTTCTTTGACTGGAGATCACAGTGACCGAGGTAGACTTCTTTAATGTGTGAATTCACAGGCATGCTGGGAAAGTGTGTGTTTTGATTATCTGGGGAATGCTGGGTGCTGGCTAGGTTTTGGCCAGGGATGCTTTATTCCTTCTCAGTGGTTTTGACCAAAAGCACTTCCCTGGGTAAAGTGCAATTCTCCTGGGGCTGCCACAGCAGTTGAAGCATGTAGAGGAATAAAACCTTGAAAAAACAGTATCTGTATGTACAGCCTTATATGAAAGTTGATTTGTACTTCAGCCAAGAGAATAAGCCTGAAAATTCTCACTTTTTAAATTATCTTCCCTTAGGTTATTGTGCAGAACTTCAAAGGTGTTAAGTTGTGATTATTTTTTTGTTCACCTTAAGTAGTACCATGAATGTGTCATGAATGTCTGAGTGTGTCTGGCTTTGGATTTGTGTTTGTTGTGGTTGGTTGGTTGGTTTAACACACCTTTCTGGTCTCTAGCTTAGGTTCAGGATGTGTTACAAGTTATAAGCAAACATAAAATTTATGAAGAGCTCATCTTCCATCTGGTGGCCGTGCCTGCTGCAGCTTTATTAACTCCCTTCTGTAGTTCAACTTCAGACAATAAATTGACAGCCAGTCTTCAAGTTGCCCAGCCACTGAACACTGCAGGTTTTGCTTTTACAGGGGAGCTTTCAATCAAATTAAAGACCATTTGCTGTATCTGACTTGGTTAGTGTCTAGGTCCATTCCTACAGCTTCAGGAAGGTGCTTTCAGTGTTCAAAAGTCCTCAAATGTATGTATGAAACAGTGATTTAAATGCAACGCTGTCCTCACCCGCAGCTTTTTTTATTACTTCGTCGATAGGCAGCAATTCCCAAGCTCTCTGCTGTCTCTGGTTTTGAAAGAGGAACATTTTAGCTGATGCTAAATGCTGCCAGATCCTGAGTCTCAAGCTGTGGGTTTTAGCCAGTTTCCTACCCAATGCAGTGGAGTGTTTGGGTTTGACGAGTGGCACATTGTGTCACCTCTGGGAGTGGCTGTGCTAGGCATGTTAACTGAGTGCAGACAGATGTAGTCTCTTTTACACTGGTGTTCTTCTGGGTAAGATTGCAGCTTAAACATAGCATCAGAACTTGGAACAGGCTGTAAATGGGTTTGTGCCTTAAGTGACATTTAATCAATGTTGACAGTTCTGGTTGCTGGTAGATTTGTGTATGAGCTGATCTAATGCTTGTAGGTCTCCTGCTGTCTGAACCAGCCTCCCAGAATGAAGGTTTAACAGGAGACTGTTCAAGCCTAAAGGCTTTTCTGTTTTTCTTTCCTAGATAGTGCTGATTCACAGACAGAAACGTGTACAACATACAGCAAGGTAAGTCTGTGCAGAACCAAATGTTTTGCTCTTTAAACCATCAAAATAATCTATGCAGAATTTGCAATATGCTTGGAAGAAATAGTAGCAGATGTATCATTGTTTTAAAATAAAATTGAAGGGCAAAAGTTAATGTATGTTTTGTGGCTTAAATGTTTTGTTAAGGGTTGAAGGCATTTGGAAGAGCACACCGAGTAAATTACTGTACGTGTTGCCTTGTTAGGTAGCTGCAGGTAGAAACAGAACAGGAAAAAAAGTGATAAGGGAAAACGATAGCAGGGCTGGCTGAACAGTAGCTGCAAGAGATATTTCTAAACAACATTTTAGCTCATAAAGACATGTAGTATTTAACCAAGGGGGCCCAGTGCACTTCCACTGCCTTCTGAAGGGGGTCAGGAATGGGATGTTTCTCAGGCAGCAGCAGGCTTTATGAAGGTGTCCCTGTCAGTGTGACACCTCCTCCTGAGACCTGACTCCCTGAAGCCTGTCTGGCCTTTCCCACCTAAACAAAGTTCCCAACTGGACCGTTGCTGCTGTGTGTTTGAGAGCTACATTAAGTTAAAAACTTCTCAAAAAATGTTCAGCAGTGTCTCCTCAGCTAATATTCAGCCAGGGCCAGTGCTGCTCTCTTGGCACCTGGGGTGCCAAATGAAGGCTTTCTGTAGTGAATTCTGGGTCCCATACTGGGAAGAAAAAAAATAAAAATGGAGTCAGCAACCTGGAAGCTGCAGTTCTTTGCTTTTTGGTTTGAATTACTTACATCCTTCAGTGCTTTGGCTTATTTCAGTCTTGCGGGTGAAACTGCAGCTTCTTATTAATTCTGCTTAGAGTGAAGAAACCTGTTGGACATTCCCAATCATTATCTTTCCTCCTCTTTTGCTGCTTAAATCAAGGAAAGACTCTTGGGAGAAGAGCAGAGATTCTCTTTGTTCCTCTGCAAAGGTATACAAGAGGATTTTTGCTGAGGTTTCCCCCAGCTGCTTTGTCCTCTGAGGTGTCTCTGAAATGCTGCGAGACTTTCCAGATACATTTTACCTATAAGGCTCATAGCTGGTTTTTTTATATATATATGTTAATAGTTCTAATTCAAAGCTATTTTGAGACCAAAATGAGAATAAACCCTGAGAGGATTTCCTAGCCCTAGTGATGGATAGCTTCCATTAATGAGCGTGGCTCTGGTCACAAGATACTTCTGTAAATACAGTCTTGATGTTATTTGGCAAATGAGCACGTTGCAAACAAAAATGTATGTGATTCTCTTCCTAGATAAAAAGAAGAGTTTCCCTGTGCCTCATTTTAACACAGTCTTTGATATATTTACAGTGGGACAGTATTCAGGATCTTCTGGGGCACCCTGTAGAGAAGCCAGTGGTACTTCACAGGTAAAGATCTCTCTCTATTTTGCTTGGCAGGGATTGAGCTGATAGTAGCAGATGGGTTTAGGCAGAGGGAGAGTTATTGCATTAGTTACTTTTGGGCTGCTTTGCTGTTCCAGTTTCAGGTTTTTTGGCCACTAACAAGACTTTCTGAGGAAATAGACTGACGTGCTGAATGAAAACACTTCCAAAATCCCTTGAACTGTGAAATTCAGAGAAGAGCTAAGCTGCATATAAAGAAACTTCTCTAGTATAAAAAAAATCCACACTATTTATTACACAGTCACACGCCTTTCGACAGTGTGACATTGTACAGCACAGCGGGTAGTAGGGATGACAGTCTGTCTGAAGAGGCCTTGCTTTTATAAATGGTTATTCTGCAGTTCTTTTAGGCTGAGTGAAGATAGAATCGTCCTTCCCTTTGCTGTGTTTCTGCAGGGGTTGAGCTGGTTGTTGGGTTAAACAGCATTGTCTGTTTGCAGAGTTATTCGAGGATACAATATGAAACCATGATATATTTTGGGGCAAGTGTAAGTCATGGGTACTGTGAAAATACTGCAGCAATTTCAGATATACCAAACAAGGTATTTTCATCAGGCTTTCATACGATTTTGTTCTTGACCTTTTTTTTTAACTCCTCTAAATCGTTGTGCCCTTTACTGCTGTTTTATGCCAATGAGCTTGTTCAAGCAGAAGCCATGTAAAGTAAAGCTGAAGAGAAATAGCGATTACATAGAGCTCTTCTACTTTTCATCTGTGTTGTAGAGCGTAGCTCAACCTGAGCTTGCTTTACTGAGCACATCTCAAATGTGGCAGATATGCCATCTGAGAAACTGATCAGTTACAAGAAAGCCCAAAAGGTAAATATTTTCTAGGGTGGGTTTGGGTTTTTTCTTTCTGTAATGTAAAATGTATTGCAGTCAGCAGGAGTCTGCCGTTGTCATACTTGTGATCCAAAAATATTGGAAATAACATAAGGACAAGTGATAATTAATCTTGAAAAACACTATTTAATAAAATTTGGATTATTCTTTCAGCATCTTACAGGGCAATTTTTTTTTAACATGATAAAACCAGTGGATTAATAGACAGCATATAGCAAATACATATGGTAGAGACAAAGGAGATTGAGGAGTGGGAAAGGATCTTGCACAAAAATAACTTGTAATAAATTACATTGTGCTTCCCTCTTCCTATGTATCTGTTTGTTTTCAGGGTTCTTCCTGTTTGGGTTAAATGAAAGAGTTTTCCTATAGAGGTTGTTAGTAACTTTTTGATGACTTTCTCCTTCAGTATTAGTAACAGCTCTGTGACATTAAGCAGAGAGATCCTCTGGCTCACTTGGAATCTAGCAGTGGTGCAGAATTACATAACGTAGATTTACTTTTTGATGAAAACCATGATAAAGATGCTGTAATTAACCTTATATTACTGAGTGGTTGTTCTTCCCTAAGACATTCCTGGTCCTCACACATCTGTTTGGGGTTTTTTCCTCTTTTTCTGTTCAGGTCGTCATCTCCGAACAACACTAACCCATTTGGGTCAACCTTTTGCTTTGGACTGCAACGAATGATCTTTGAGGTTAGACAAAAAACTTTTTCGTATTTGTTTGAGTGAGGGAAGCTGAGGAGTTTGCTATTATTACAACTGGCTTCTTATTTCCCATTTCAAGAATAGCCAGCACTTGGGAGCAGCTGTATTTTTAGAGCTTATTGGCAGAAACGGTCTACTTTGCAATCTCTCTTTCTGAGGTGGTACATGAGCATGTTAAAGCTGGAACTTGAAGTTTGTCACCTGTAACTTGTACTAGGAGGACACACATGCACTCGGCTCCGAGTAGCAGTGGGGCACACTGGTGTTCAGATGTGTCGTGGAAATCTAGAGACCGTTTCTAGGACCCAGCCAAGAGCTTGTTCCTTTCTTTCGTCGTTGGCATTTCTTCTTTTCAGACAGGTCACTTCCTTATTTGCTGTTTCGCTCTTCTGCGTTCCTGTTTGGCCTACAGTCCTTTTAATAGCCTTTTTTCTTGCCGTCCTTTTGCAGGTGATGCAGAATAATCACATAGCTTCTGTTACTCTGTATGGCCCGACGCGGCCCAGCAGCCAGTTGAGAACATCGGACCTTCCCCAGTGAGCATCTCCTGCAAAGTCAGCTAATCTCAATGCTACAGAATTAGTACAGCGTGCCTTGATTTGCTGCCACTTATAATATGGAAAGCACGTTATGATTTGATTTTATTTTTTCAATAAGCCTTTCCACCCAGGAGCGGTGTGGAGGGGAAATTCTCTCAACCCTTCATCGTGGGGCATGGAACTGTTGATGGAGGAAAGCAGCTTAGGTGCCTGTGCCATCGTTTATTCCTCTCCGTTGCCCTCATCCTATGCAGCACAGACCTGAAGAGACTGTCCCCCCCCTTCTTCAGAAGGGGGAAATGGAAGAGGGGCACGTAATGACTGCAAGAGTTAGAAGCACAAACTTTCTGAGCCTTGGAGCATCTGGAAGCAGGTATTGATTTTAGTCTGTCTGTGTTACTGTATCGATGTGGTGGTCACCTTTTAAGAAAACGTGTGTGTGTGTATATATATAGATATAAACACCTCGGTATAGCTGTGGCTTAGGACATTGTACCAAGTGTGACGAGGATGTATATATGTCCATGATTTCAGGCACCACATCTTTGTGTAACTTTAAACCAAGCAAGTAGCATGTGCATAATACTTGGTTGTAACATTTGCACTACATACACTTTAATTACTTGATAAACGTTTATCTTCACTGAGGAGCATCTGTGGACTGGGTGTGAGTGGGGTGTGATGGTTATTTAATGTACGCTGCGCATAAAGCTTATTTATACAGTGGATCAAATTTATCCACCTTCCTGCACTAATATGTACTTGATATGCTGAAACAATTTTATTTTTTTTTCTGCTATGGCTGGTTTACTAATTATTTTTTTTTCATATGCAGTTAAAAAAAAAAAAAAGGCATTCTGAAAGATGTTGTTTCTATGATTGAATTATGTTTTAGTGGGAAGATTTGATACAATTTTTCATACTACAGAAAAATGTAATGATGAGATAGTGTTTGCCTCATTTGCCTCTGTTCCAAAATCCTTTTATTCCTACTCTGTTTCCTTAGAGAAAGAAAAGCTGTATATAATGGTATCTCAGAAAGAAATTCCCGAGCTCTGCCATCACCACGTAAAACCTTTTCTGTAACTTTTTGATGTATGACTTTTTAATTTATGCCAAAGGTTTAGCCAAAGACATCCTTAGTGTAGTTTCACTGTTTCTGTACATACATGCTACCTGCACACCCCACCCCAGCAGACAGGATACAGGCTTCTTTCTAGTTGGGAGATGCTGCTCGTGACGTTTTATCCCAGGAGGATACTTTAGGTTTCTAGTTCTCTTACCGGTCTTATTTGGGGGAAATAGGTGGTCTGTCTTTGAAATATTGAACCCTTTTTAAAAATGGACAAGAGAAATGTATAATTTTATCCCATTTTTAATATTTTGGTGTAGCAACTTGTGATACATAGACGACAATTTTGTGAGTTTTACTATGTGTGTACAGATTTTGTAAATACAACATTTTTGTAATTTTAACTCCATGTACAGTGTAATCCTGTATAGTTTATCAATGAGTGAGAGATAGGAGATCGAATGTTCACCCAAGTTTTGGATCCTGGACCAGTAGCAGGGATAAATGTGGTGCGTGTGTGTGTGCGTGAGACGTTCTTTGCCATTTAGTCTTCCTGTATACTGTGATACTCTAAACTGTTTTGCTAAAACAAGCAAACAAACAAAAAAAAGCCCCGTGGAGAATCTAATGGATAAGGAAAAAGTTACTGTTTACCTTTATCCCCAGGTGTCACTCCTGTTGAATCCCTGTTCAATCTGTGCTGTCTCCTGTGATCATTGCTTGCTAAGAAAATTCTATGCCTCAACCTTCCTTTTGTTTCCTCTCTAACTTTAATTTCATTTTACGTAGCCCTTCTGTAAATTAAATGGAATAATAATGAGCATGTACACTGAACGAAAAATAAAATGAGACTCTCAGTTACTGTTTTTGTGTTAAATACAGTTGCTGGGTGTTTTTGTAATAAAATTACAGATGGTTTTGCTTTTTTTTTTTTTTTAATCAATTAGTCCTTTTTGGTTTACTGTCTTTCAGACATTATATTTGAAGTACCTTACTAGTGTTCCTCCTTTGGAGAACATACTGTGTTGGCTGTAAAGGAGCAGTGTCAAAACTGAGATAACTTGCAGTCTGTTTCCTAGCAGATAGATGAGAGCACATTATAGATTTTTGCCCTGAAGTGGAGAAGGAACATCTTGGTTAATAACACCATGGCTTCTGTATTGCATTCAAAAATGTGACCGTTGCACTCCTGGTAGCCTTTGGGTGTCATTCAAACTGATCAAGCTTGGAGGAGTTTGAACATCACGCAGCAGAAGGGAAGAAATGTCTGCGGTGAAAGGCGCAAACATGAGCCCTCGTGCTGCTTTCTTGTGCCCTAAGGACCTTCAGCAGAAGCTCTTTTGGAAGTCTGCTCACCCTTGGAGGTGCTCAGAGGTGAACTCAGGGCAGAAGGAGTGGGGCTGCTGCTCCCCTTGGCTGCGTAGTGCAGGGTAGGGCACTCGGCTCTCCCTTCACTTGGTGTGTGAAATGACCTTGCCCGGTGCTTGGCTCGGCGTGCTTGTGGAGAATGTTGATGGTGTGCATGCTCATGCTTTGCTTATGCTTGTTACTAAAATATGACAGCAAGCCCGCTAATCATTTCAATTAATTCTAATCCTTTTCTAATAAAGGCTCCAGACTAGCTGCAGGAGGAGAGAAATTCTTTGATGGGAGGATTTGAGTCATGGCTACGCAGATGCTCCCAATATCCTGCTCTCAAGCATATTCAGTTGACATTCTTCAGAAGTGAGGTCAGGACGGCTGCTCTAGCATGTGCCTCGAGATTTAGGACAGGATGTCAGCAGCTAACCAAAGGTATTTAACAACTTCAGTGACCCCCCCCATCTTCACATGTAGTGCTCTGGTGAGTCAGAGCGACCATAACAGTGGAGATAATGAAATGTGCTCTCTTAACAGCCCAGCTACTTCTCTAAGTCAGTCCCTTCATCTTGAAAAGTTCCTCTGTTAGGAACAAAAATGAAAGGCAGCTTTGCATCGTGGCTGCTGCTGCTGGGCTGAGTGCAAAGCCTTTGACTTTTGGGAGAGGCAGAGGTGAAGAAGGGCATGGGGAGATAACACAGATCAGCTCTTTTGGGTTTCCTTGCCCTTCCTTTGTGATTGCAGCTGTTCATAGCTCACTTCTCTGAGGTTTTTGGGTTTGTTTGCTGCTATTTGGACTAAGCCAAGCCAAGCTGTTCCTCTGCTGATACGTTAGGGGAGCTGGTGTGGAGCCTTGAGAACTTAACCGGTGTGAAAAGTTTAGGACTGAGATGGAGGGGCACAGACTTATGGTAGTTTTGAATCACCAGAACAAAGAGAGGAAGTAATAGGGAAGTGGGGAGATCTGGGGAGAAGGTGAGGTGTGACAGGAAGAGGGGCTGGGACAAGGCTCTTCACCGAAGCACAAGCTGTTCCTTGCAGAGGGGTGCTCAGGGTGCGGTGGTGTGATGGCTTGAGCTCTGCCTGGCCAGGCAGGCAGGGTGCATCCCCTTCCCTTCCCACAGGACCCCAGAGCTTTGGGCTGGGTCAGATCCTCTCTCTGCAGCTGCCCCTGTTAGAGTATGCAGGGTTTGATACAGAGCTTGCGTGCTGGCAACGTGTGTTGGACCACCATTTTGGTGTCATATGATAAAACTGTTTGATGCAACATGAAGTACAACTGCATTTTTAATAAAACACCTTGTGCATATGAACCCATTTTGATGTGTGCCTTTTTCCTTTGTATAGAAATGAACAGCTTGTGTGTGTGCTTAACTTGAATATTGCAGGTTTTTCCCCAGTTATTTCACTTGTTGACACATAATAAAACTGGTGGCTGTGCCTTTCTTCTTGGCAGTGAAGCTGACATTTCTTCCAAGTACTCTTTAGGCCTGCAAGCAGTCCCCGGGCTCCTCTGAATATTACAGGCACTACTAGATAGATAAGTGTTGCTGTGTAATACTAGAACCCTCTCTTTCCCAAAAAGCAGTTCCTGTCAAGAAAACCCCATTTTGTGTTGCCAGAAACCATCACACTTCTAATTCTAGACAAATTTTTTTATATGTATATATTTTTTTTCCTTTCCCTGAAATAGTAATTGGGTGGTTTGTGAGAAGTGATTCATGTGCTCATGATATTCCAGAACTCCCATCGAACCTGTTTAAACCAAATCTTTCCCCAGAGCTCAGCACTGCAGCAAGATGGTGAATCATCGTCAGCAGGGGCTGGCTGGAGGTTTGACTCCAGCTGGCATTCTCCAAAGGGTGTTGGTACCCGCTTCACATTGACTCTCGACGTGTTGTTAGACCCTGTTAATCACTTAGCTACTCTGTGAAGCTGAACTTCTGTTAGGTGTTGTGTTTGATGGCTCCAAATATATACAAGAGTAAATCTGTGTGTGGGAAGTTGAGTGACTCTGAAGGAAATGTTATGTCCAAGCTGTAGCTATTTGCTCGCTTCAGAGTATTCAGCCAAGGACCAAGGTGTCTGGTAGGGCAGATTTCACATGGGCTGCTTGTATTTTTACAGGTCTTTGAGTTCAGAATAATGTTTGGTGTCATGATTCAAAATATATTGTTCTGTGCTAGCTCTGTGCAGTTCCATGTCAACTTTTGCCCTGTAAACACCATTTTATTTTTTTTTTTTTTCTTAATTGTACCCTCTGGATCTTGATCACACCACCACAAAGCACACTCCTTTCTGACCCTGTCAGACATAACATGACACAGTACACGGACCCAAATAACTACAGCACTGCCTGTGTTTGGGGAGTTAAAATACAAATCAGTTCTGGTTGGTCCTTTTCATGTAAGGTAGGGCCTGGGATGTTTCAGAGCTGAGGTAAGGGTGAAGCAAAATAAGGGGAAATTCAAAATGAAGCTTACTGTGGGTGTAACTCTTGAGCATTAAACTGAGATAAGGAGTTATTAAAGTAGAGGGCTTTATTTGAGGCCAGATGTAGCCAGTTCACCAAGTGAGAATTGCACCTCCAAGGGAATTTGGTTTTGCAGGGGCTGTATCTGTCACTTAGAGGGTTCAAGCTGATCTTAAATACCATAGTCCCTACTTACAGGAATTTTAGCTGCAACTAATAAAATCACTGTTCAAATGTTTATCTGCCAAACCTTACACCCAAGGAGTTTGGTTGTTTGGTTTTTGTGGGGATGTGTGTTTTTCCAGCAGGCAAAATCATTCCTTTTTGTGACCTGGGAATACTGACTGCCTGGAACAGTGGGAAAAGTGGGTACTGTGCAAGATACTGTTATTTTGTTCTGGAATAGACTGTACTGATTTAACATAAGTTTTTTTTGGGGGGTTGGTTTTTTGGGTGGGTTTTTTTGTACCCTAATTATATTCCCCTTTAAATGTTACTAGTTTGGTCATTTTCAAATACTGCATATTGCAGTTTTGGCAGCTGGTTGTTAAGTGCCTTAATGTTTCACACCTACACTACATATTCCACTTAGTGCACAAGTTTCATTCCAGGATTACTATCCTTCAGAGAGACATTTTACTTTAAATGCCAATCGCAAAACCCCAGCCCTGCACGGTTATGCAACGTGCAGTCTAATCAACTAATCATCAAAACAGCCTGAATCACTGGTTTCCCTTTCACCTCTGCTGGTCTCTCTTAGAAAACAGACCCCCTGAAATCACGAGCTTTCCTGTTTCTGGGTAGCTCTGTTGGACCCACAAGTATGGAGGCCACTAAGATTTTCTCCCTTATGCTTCTATGGCTGCAGTGTTTGTTTTAATATCACAGCTTTGTTCCCCCCTGCCCAGGACAAAGCAGTTACTGAGGACCTGAGTTATTTTAATGTTTTTTTCCCTGGTCTCAGCACCGGGTTTGTCAAGGACTGGGAAAGGGAGAGAGAGACCAGTGAGCTGGGTTTGGATGAGCATTGGGCTGGTCAGGTCTGGTGGGGGAGCTGTTGGCTGCGCTTGGAGGGACTCAGATGCACTTGTCCTTTGGGCTTTCCTTTCCCCTCTCATTCCTCAGGGTGGTATTCTTTACTGATTCCTGAAAGGTTGGATTTAAGAGTCTTACTGGTTTTGACAGATGTCAGTAGAGTGTGTAACATCACTGGAGGACAGCACTGGGCTAATTTTCAGGGCTGCTGAGACCTGCAGCTCCAGCTGGAAGGTACAACTCAGGGGCTCAACAGTTCTTCAAACTGGGCTTTGGGGTAGACTTCTTCTTCCCCCTCCGTGATCTGAAGGGCTTTCAGCACCCTTTGGTAAATGTTCTCACTAATATTTGGTGAGGTTTCTCTGAGCTGTTTGGTTTTGCAGTTGGTGTTTGCTTCTGAGAACCTGCTGTAGAAAGATGAATAATTAAACTGCAGACAGGAAGCACAATATTTTACCACTCGGTTGCTTCAGAGCTATCTCTGGCTTTCTTTTATGAGGTGTAAGTCAGCAGTGGCCTGAATGGATGGTGAATCTTGGCATTAGCTACCAGTTTATGTGTTCAGAGATGCGTTTGGAGGTGCTGAATGTGAGGTTCGAGCCAGCTCTGCTCATTACAGTGACCAAATCTGGCTGCTCGTGCACGGTTGGAACAAAGTCTGACTGTGTGTGGATCCCTGGGATTCAATAAAACCAACTGTACTCTATTAGCTTCAGCTGGTTTTGTCTGTCTCGAGGAAGTCTGCTTGCTTTCCTTGCTACTGCTGGAACCCACTTAGGATGTTTTTGTTTTCTTTTCTCACCATGGGTTAGACATGGAAAAAAAACTTCCAAGCAAGGCTTTGTAGCAAACCTCTGGCTGGTGCATTGAATTAGCCAGTTCCTAAAAGCTGCTCAGAATGTCATTCTGAACTGGATGGGTTTGGTTTGCTGAGATGCATCAAAAAGGCTGGAGGAGGGTCCATCCTGCCAGTTCTCATACACACTGAGGAGTATAGGATTTT
This sequence comes from Actenoides lindsayi, assembly GCA_025331215.1. Lineage (NCBI taxonomy): Eukaryota > Metazoa > Chordata > Aves > Coraciiformes > Alcedinidae > Actenoides > Actenoides lindsayi. The sequence goes on along the minus strand of WTSP01016404.1, from coordinate 8,512 downwards.
CTGAAAAGCCCCCCTCTGTTTTTTAGGAGAACAGTCTCCAGCTTGGGTGAAGTCAAAGACTTTTTTGCCTGCTGTAGCAACCAGTAGAATTTAATAAACCTCAGGGGTGCAGCACTGCCCTCCGGCATCTCCCCAGCGCGTTACGCTCACAGATGGGGCCTGTGAACTTCCAGCTTAACAGCAGAAGCAAATGGAAACTTTTAAAACCAGGTCAAACAGGCCATGCAGCAGAAGCTGGAGAACAAAAGCAGATCTGTGTTTCGTGAATAGATAGTAGATTTAGTATTCCTTGGATAGAAGAAATGAGCTATTCCCCAGACTGTGACAAGGGAGTAAACAGGTTGCTCTAGGTCTGTTTCTGCCAGCCAACAGGGTATGTGCTGGCCCAGGTGGGTGTTGAACAGCAGCTTTCATCTGGGACAAAATGCACTCCTTAATGCTGTGTTGTGGGTAGATTGCAGAGCTGAAGACGTTGCAGAGGGAGGAGCCAATCTCTGTGCATCTCCAAGTTTAGAAGGAAGATCTTAGTAAGGACTGCTGAACCTGACTAGCTGCCTGTAAGGTAAGCCCCGTTTATTTTTCTGTTGTTACCATTAAATTAAGCCCAGCATAAGGAAAGATTTACCAAGTTACCAAAAACAATGAATAATGTATGTTTTTTTCTGTTGCTGCCTTCATGAAAAATACCTGTGGTGTTAGTCTGATGATGCGTGTGCAGAAGTAGGTGACAGACTCCCTCTGACAACTAGAGGCAGGTCCGCATGCTGTCTTTAATGGTGGTATAAATAATTTCCCAAACTGTAATCTAATCACGGGTAATACATTTCTGTACAAGCTCATAAATACATAAGTATCAGCAGACAGGGGCCTGGACTGCCCTTCTCCCACCACAAGGCTCTGGCTCTTTTTCCACACTGTACAGAACTCCTTGTAAAGCTCCCATGAGCATCTTGTATTTCAGGATTGCATCCTGAAAAGATCCCAAATCAACAGATGGTCTCTGGATTTTTATGTAAGCTGACCTTCCCTTGGAAATACATCGTTGTAAGGCTTAAACTCTTCTGATGAGGGTAAGATGCAAGACTGTTGTTAATGGTCTACTACTAGATATTGCCAGCTTGCTTTCCTCCATGTTGTGCATAGTTAACACGAGTGCTGAGCTCAGACGACTGTTGGGTGGGAGGAAGGTTATACCCAGATAAGAACTGCAGCTGCACTGCAGGCTCTGTTCAAGGGAAAGTAACTTCCTGGACATTTATGGCCGACTGTAGTTTCCTTTGCATGTGCCCTTCTGAAGAGGGATGGCATCAAGTATCCTCTGATGGGAGTTTTGTTGCAGGGTGAAAAATTGTGAAGCAATTAACACACACAGATCGAAGGTGAAATCAGGCTCTTTTCCCTATGAATTTCATAGCTTTTTAACTCTGATTTAGAGGAATTTACTTCCTCTTTGATGTCCAAGAAAAAGATGCACTTTTAAGGTAAGCTGCTGCTGGGAAAAACAACGCTTTAAAGCACTGACTGTTGTTTGAAAAACTAAGCAATCCAGTGTTCTTGTCTGATGCTTAAAATACTTATGAAGTTACAGGCTGACTGAAACTCGGAAAGTCCAACAGAAAGATTGCTTTGTGTTTTTGCTTCCTTGCAATAAATTTAGGAAGGCTTTTATTCTGAAGAGTATTTTCACATGGCACCCATAGCAATATGAAGTCTTGGCCGCCCTTTGTAGTTGTCTGTATGCCCAGCAAGAGCACTGAGGTCTATAGAAACCAGTCCAGCCCATTGACAACTTTTCCTTTGGTTTGAAGAAGCTCCCAAATGTGATGGAAGCAGCAGCTCTGGGTGGTTTTACCCTCGCAAGCAAAGGCCAAAAGATCTCTCCAGATGTAAAACTTCTGAAGATCTGGATTAGATGGTGAGAGAGATCAGATGCTGTTGGGTGGCTCTGAGTGCCAGTCAGCATAGCGTGGAGAGCCTGAGCTCATGGAAGTGCCAAAAACCAGTCCCCTGGGTCTCAAGTATGTCAGTGGAGCAGATATTTTAACTGAGGTGTTGCTATGAATAATGAAAAATCAAGACTCAGAGACCTCAACTCAAAGTTCTCATCTTTTCTTTAAAGGCTCTTCAGAAGTCTGCCTCTTCCCAGCTGTCTGCTTACTTCTCCATTGCTCATCCAGCCACCTCAACCCCAGCCTCTGGTTTATTTTCTTGTTGTCCATCATATCTGCTCCCCTTTCCATAGCTGTTAGTTGTTCTTCTCCTCTTACAAGGCCTACAGAAATCCAACCAGGCAGTGGTGATTTGATTTGAGCATATCCTAAAGTGACTTGATTTCCTTTACTGTAGTTACTATGCAGTTTGGTCATTTCTCAGTGAGTCCAAGTCAAGGTGACAAGTTGACAATGATCCCTGGGCTACTTGGCGTCATCTCTTACCCTCTATCTTCTTTCACATCCCACGTTCCTAATAATGCTGAAAAATCTCCAAGGACTGTGTTTTGCAATGTGCTTTTACACAATGGCCCACTAAGCACTGTGATAATTCTAATAAATAATAATAAATTAAAGATATTATGATTATTTGGACTCGTAAATGGAGAAGGACCTATATGGTATGTGTGTGCAAATGTGGAATGTTGACAAATTCCTGCAGTAGTTTGTCATCTTCCCTTAATGTTGTAAATTAGAACCGGAGTATTTTAGCACATCTTAAGTCGGTTCATTCGTTTGCAATGGTTCCTGGTTCCTTTTTCTCAGCTGGTTTGCCAGATGTTTCTTCTGTGCTCTGCCTGCATTATCTGAGAGGCGATGCCTGTGTTACTTGAGCTTTCTTTTTCCATTGGAAAGGCTTCTTCACTTGCTTCTTCTGAGTACAGGAAAGACGTGGGCTGTGGAGCAGGTTCCACATTAGCCAGATCTCAGCAACTTTCAGGCTATGAACTACCATGAGATCTTTGTAAAAACAGGGGTCAAACGTCTGTAGGTGTGGGGCAGCAGAAGGCTTGACGATGCCAAAAGTCTTGAATCCTTCGTGCAAAATGGGTTTGAGGTTGATTCTCTGTAAGCACATGCCCAAAAAGACATCGTCGATGGGGAAGAGTTCCACCTCTCTGCAAGCCCTAGAGAGCTTCCTCATGGTGCGGCTGGACAGCAAAAACCCCCCTCCTCCTGCGTAGGCTGGGTAGATGCTCAGCCCATACATGGTCTCTGGGATATAGTATTTGCTCTTTCGGACACGGATAGGGCGGGCGTTGTAGATGATGTCCCCAACAAACAGGTCCTCAGTGGGATCGTGTCTCTCAAGGAAGTCAACAATGTTCTCGACGTTGACAAAAACATCAGCGTCGCCTTTAAAAATAAATTTCACGTTGTGGCAAAATTCAGCAGCCCAGTTCAGGAAGTGGATCTCCTTCAGGGTCAGATTGAAGAAAGTGTCCATGAAGTCCCAGAGTAAAATGTCCCGGTATGCCTGACTCTCCTGATGGATCAGGGTCTCCCACGTTGCCAGCGCTGTCCTATTCTTTGGTGTTCCCAAGAGGAACACTCGCTGGATCTGCTCCCCGTTCACCAAACCCTCCCTGCCCCAAGTTTTCCGGACAATCTCACGTCTGTCAAAGTCCTCAATTATCGATTTGATAGCAATGAGCAGAAAGGGCCCTCCAGGTGTTTTCCTGCATTTCTTGGGCTGGTTAATGAGGAGATTGAAGTTCCTGTTATCCTTGTTTAGAAGATAGCGCTTGAAGTCAAAGGCAGAATCAGTGGATGGGAGTGGAGTTGTAGTTTGGACTCTGTTGCTGGCCACCTCCGTTCGTCTAACAGCAGGAGTTATTTGGGGTCTGGGAACGGTTGCCTCTGCTGGCATCGGTCTCCAAGGTGCTCTGAGGTCAGAGGATATTTTTGGTTTCACTGAAGGCTTCTTCTGCATTGGCTCCTTGGTTCCTACTGGGACTAAATGTTCCAGTTGAGAGTAGAGTAAAGAGCAAAGCGCTACCAGGAGGAAGAGGGTACAAATCGCATCCCCTTTGAGATGAACTCTCATTGTCTCCGCGGTGGTTCTGGGACTGTCAAAAGCTGTGTCTGAGCTGCCTGGCGCCAATGCCCATCTGTAAACAAATGCACAGGGGGTCAGCCACGAGGATTGGGCAGCTTTGAAGCATGCAGGAAAGACTTTGAAGCATGCGGGCCAGATGTTGAAGTGTGCAGGAAAGACTGACTGGAAAGCCATTTGAAAAACTAGCAGCAAAGTGCATTTTACTCCTACAGACACCAGGGTGTGCCAAGGAACTTGCCAGTAGGCAAACGGGTTGCAACCCTGACGCTGATCCTACTGCCTGGGCTCTGTGACTTGGGTAATTCAGTCACCAGTCCATCATCCTGAAAACCACCCCCTAAGTACAAGGTGAGATCAGCCCTTCTCCTCCCTCTGCTGAACACATTCTGCCACTTCAGAGATTTCACTGCTTTGGGAAAAACAAGGTGGGAAATGATGAACAATGCCACGCTTCCATAAATCATTGGAATTAATTATTTTTCTTAATTTTTTTTTCTTTTCAGACTTGGTAACTCTTTCTTGCTGTGTTTACCCTTTCTGAGTCAAAACAGGGAGGCCTGGACATGGCTGCTGAAGGGCAGACCTTTCAGCAGCAGCGCGTTGCTGGCATTTCCCTGCACATGGGGCCAGCTCTCCGAAACCAACTTTGATTTGTGCCTTCCAAATGAATACATTAGGCACGCTCTTGAATGCACATAGGGCCTTTTTGCTGCCAGCAATCTTTATAAAATATTAAACCATTATAAATAACTTCCATTAATAAGGATAGAAGGGCCACAGGTGTCTTGACTCTGCCAAATTGCCCTAACCGGTAAGCAAGGGGTGGGCAAATAAATCCCAGTATGCAGGAGCAAGGCAGAGCCTGGTGTTAGGAATGTTTTATTTGAGTCTCAGAGATGAAGCTGCCTTTTGAAATACAAGATTGAATTCCTCACTTACGCTTTTCTTGGAGATCTTCTCTCTCATTCGATCGGTTCTTCAACTGCAAACAACAACAGAAAAATGGGAGAGTAGTAAGAAGGCAGAAAGCATCAAGTAACCATAGTTCAGGGAAAGCTGGTCAAATGTCTACAACTGCAGCAAAGGCAGCTCCTCTCATCACCACCGTTCCCCACAGTGGCTGAAGAACAGAGTTGAACCAAGAAGGCCATCAGCATCCTGGCTTGTATCAGCACTGGTGTGGCCAGCAGGACTAGGGCAGGAATCATCCCCCTGTGCTTGGCATTGGAGAGACTGCACCTTGGATCCTGGGTTCAGTTTTGAGCTTCTCACTCCCAGAAGAACATTGAGGGGCTGGAGCGTGGCCAGAGAAGGGCAATGAAGCTGGGGAAGGGTCTAGAGCACAAGTCTGGTGAGGAGCAGCTGAGGGACCTGGGGGTGTTCGGCCTGGAGAAAAGGAGGCTCAGGGGAGACCTTCTGGCTCTCAACAACTCCCTGACAGGAGGTTGGAGCCAGGTGGGGTTGGTCTCTTCTCCCAAGGAACAAGTGATGATAGGACGAGAGGAAATGTCCTCAAGTTGCACCAGGAGAGGTTTAGGTTGGATCCAAGGAAGAATTTCTTCCCTGCAAGTGTTGTCAAGGGCTGTCCCAGGCTGCCCAGGGCAGGGGTGGAGTCCCCATGATCCCTGGAGAGGTTCCAAAGCCGTGGAGATGTGGTGCTGAGGGACATGGGTTAGTGGTGCCCTGGCAGTGCTGGGTTAAGGGTTGGGCTTGATGGGCTTAGAGGCCGCCTCCAACCGAAAGGATTCTATGAAATGTGGTCCAGAGGCCAGAAAGAGTAAAGAAAGGGAGTTGCAAAGCCAGGATAGCAGAGATCAGATGTGGGGAGAGGCAGTTGGGAAAGAGAAAACAGTCCTGTAAATATTTAAGGCAGGAGCCACAGCTCTAAATTACAGTATGTGAATCTGGGGAATCTCCAGCAGACCCTTGGGAGAGATCTTGGTCCATCTCAGTCAGCTGAGAGTTGAAGAAATACCAGGAAGATGTAACACTGAGCTCCCATTAATTATCTCAGCTACGGCAGAGCTGTTGTCATAAATTGCAGGCTGACCATACTCAAGTGATAAAACACAGAGGGACTGGAATATAAAGGTGACAGGTAAGGAAGGCTTCCTGGATAACAAGACTCAATTTAGAAAGCACTTAGCAGTGGGCTGGGTAGAGGGGCAAGAGATTAGTCCTGGAAATTCTGCTGCTACTTTGCTGGCTTCCTCAAGAGGCTGTTTATATAGTAATTACAGCTAAGCAGGTGATTTCTAGGCAAGAAATATGGTCTTGCTACTTAAGCCTGAACAGGGAAAGATGATTTAACTGAAAAATATTGTTCAGTAGCATCGTGCTTCTCACTTTTACCTGGTCTCCTGTATTACCCTTCCAGCAAAGTATAATAGAAAGACAAATTAGCCAATTGCTCCAGAGAAAGATGGTTAATCTTTGGGGAAGGGAGGAGGGGGGAGAAGGAAGGAAGGGAATTTACTGTGGTTACTGAAGCCAGATCCAGCCAGAAGTCTGTGCTCCTCCAAGAAAAGCTGGGTACAGTGTGTTGTAGTGCAGAGCCTGCTGAGATATCCCTGGCCTGTACATCTAGAGTGTGGTCAGTTGATATCAGACCAGCTTCAGCACAAGTCCTGTGGAGTCCCTTGAAACAAGAGCACTGGCCCATGGCGTGGTGACAGCCACAGGGTCAAGATGTACCTTTACATCAGACTCCCCATCTTTCTCTTCAGGTCCATGAAGAAACTGTGCTGTTTATTCTGAATTTCCTGTCTTTTTCAGCTCAGCATCACCAGAGAGCTCTTCAATTTTATTTCACAGAGGAAAGCATTTGAACACAGGCACAAAGGGATTTGGATGCTTTAGGGCCATATCTGAGCGCTCCCATCAACCTCTTCCTCAGCACAGCTTTTGCCAAGCTCACAGGCCCTGAAGGGCCCCTCTGTGTCTGTATTGGTGGTGTTGAGCCTCCTGAATTTTCTAGGTCCTGGCACAACTGTGCTCACATGAAGCCCTTCCTCGTGCCTGCAAATTTTTTGGCTGGGTGGCCCTAACCAGTACCATGAGCCAGGTAGTGTTCAGAGTTAATATTGCTGCCCTGAGGAGATGATGAAGGTGCTTTTATTTGCCCCTAATGTAATGTAAATATTTTATTTACTTCCTTGTGTCCCCAGACATTCACCTGGGAGCAGGATGATCCTGTGCAGACCCTCCTGTTTTGCCTAGCCTCAAGTGAGGAGTATGTGAGCCCAGAGTGAAACAAATCTTCCTCCACTTGAAGATGATTCTGGTCTTCTCCCTCCTGAGACTGCTTATGCACTGCACACTAAGTAGTCATTAGCTGAAAGACTTTGTAATCCAGGGAGCAGAGCCTTCCAGACACAGCTTTTCCTTAGCTCTGAAGCTCTTTGATAGCCTTTGGGTCAGGCTTCTTCTCACTTTTTTCATGCAGCAGGGCTAGGAGATGTGGAAGTGGCCTTGTGTGGGCTGATAAGCAGGACTAAGGAATGGCTTTGGCCCCCTCCATCTACCTGCAAGGGGTGGAAAGATGGTGAGTTCACTAGCAGGAAGACAGCCAAGCATAGGAGCAGGGTTGCTGAAGCTGAGAACAGGCTGAGATAGCACCATCAGGGTTGGCATTGAGGTGTGTCCTGGTTTGAGTGAGAACAAGTAATTCTGTTCTTTTTAATTAACTGCACTGTCTGAAGTCAGCAGCCTGTTTTCCCAGGCAGTGTCTGCTTCTAGCAGTGATAACACCCCATGGTTAGAGTTCCTACCAAGGATTGGTGTGCAGACCAAGACCACTGCTGGATCTTGTCTACCACATCTGGGGGTGCAGAAAGTGAAAGGCTGCACCTGCAGGGAGATGTGGACAGGATGGGGGACCCTCAACTGACCAACAAGGGATTCCAGCCCATGTACGTCATATTTGGTATAAAGCTGAGGGATCAGGAGGGTCTCTGGCTCCTTTCCTCTCTCTTTGCCCTCTTGGACCACTTTGCCAGCTCTGCTTGGCTTGGCTCATGTCCTCATCCAGCTCCTTCCGTGGAACATCTGAGGAGAGGACTTTGTCCATTCTGCCTTCCATCCCGATTGGTGTGTTCCTGAACCTGGTACCAGAATCCAGCTCCTGGCTGCTGGAGGGCCCAGTGTCTGCTCCACAGCATCAGTGGTGATGTTAATTACCATCGGGGGGTTGGGTTTGATACTGGTTTTGAATATTTTTTCTAGCTTGCTTTTCTAAAAGCTAAGTGTCTCTCCCTTGTTCTGTTTCTTTTCCCCTTTGGGGAGGGAGGGGGCTTAACAGAGAGCATTTGTTACAGGTCTAAGGGAACCTGTGCCAAGGTGCTAAGGGGCTTGAAAGCCTTGCATGAGTTTCATCTCCCTGTGCAGTGCCACGGAGATACTTTGCAGCTGGCAGTTTCCCTTGCTAAGTACCTGAGGCTTCTCTGTCCAAGTCCCCTGAGCA
>WTSP01016403.1:2082-15242 GCA_025331215.1 Actenoides lindsayi | reverse complement strand
AAAGATGACTTGACAGAGCCATTTGTTTTTATTTATATTATATTATATTTTCCTTGATTCTCTTTCTGCAGTGGGGGGAAAAAAAAAAAAAAAGAAAGAAATCCTTCAGTCCCCTGTACTCACCTACACTGCTACACCACAATGTTATTGACAGTGAGTGTTTCCATGTGAGGCTGCCCACAGTGCAGGGTGCTGTAGAAACCCACAAGATCCATCTGCTGCAGTTGCAGCAGTCCGCTGTAGACAGACCTGAGCAGGATGAAAGCCCTTACATGGTTAGCCAGCCAGCCACGGTAGTACTGAGTTCACCATGCAGCCACCTAGGCTGCCAGTACAGCTCTGTCCGCACTAGTCCAGTCAGTTCTGCATCATGAACTTGTTTCTGCTCTACTCTTTTTAGAATTTCAGAAGCCAGCAAGGAGTTCATGCTGCAGTTCATTAATGGAACTACCATGAGATTCCAGATGGCCATACTACTTGCTGTCTGCCCTAAGCCTCCAAGAGTAAACTGCTTTGTAATGTAGAGACTCATGGAAGAGATATCCAAGTCAATTTATTGGGATGGAATGTATAGTTCTACCATGGGAAAATGTCCATTGCAGTGCTTACTCTGGTCAATTTCCAGGTGAGTGCTGTGCACTGTCCCCTCCTACCCATAAAACCTCTGCAGCTGCCTCCAGTCTTAAGGAGGTTCTCCAAAAGCCTAGGAAGAGAAAAGAAAACAGTTTGTCTCTTATTTTTATTGTTGTTGGCTTTTTTGCCTTTCCTCCCCCCCTCCAAGCTTCTGCTTTTCCTCAGTAATGGCTTTGTGCAGCTTTGCAATAAAATTCATCCACCAAAGAGACAGAACAGTTTTCTCTGCATGTCTCCCTGAAAGGTACTTTTGGTTGCAAGAGCTTCACAGCCTCTCTGTAATGTCAAGTTATATGGTTCTGGGGGCTTTCCCAAATCCACCAGTCCCCCTGACGGTCCAGACACTTCGAATGGAGTGGTGAGGACAGAGCTGATAAACTGCAGCCTCCTCCGGTACTGGACTCTGTCCAATGAGACAATAATGCTCTCCCCAGGAAACCATTTATTCTCTATCTAAAAACATTTTCCCACCAGGAGGTGATAGCCAAGATGCACATGGGGATGGGTGCCACCAGGCATCAGATGAGGCTAACCTCTCTGATGACACCATCCTTTCCTGAGCAACTGGAGTTGAGGCAATGGCCTCCTCAAGATGTTCTTCTCATTATGACAGCATACAGCCAGTGGGTCTTATCCTGCCATTGAGAAGTTGTCATAATGCCCAACACAACCCAAAAACATAGAGAAAACTGCAGTGGAAATCACCGAGAGAAGCCATTCACTAGAAAGGATGAATAAAAAGAAGAAAATGCAACATTTAGCATTTTGGGAAGGGAATGGTTAAACAAGGAGCAGGTGCCCCTGCTCACTGTCACTCTCGATTTCCATCAGTACCTGCCCATTAGGATAAATAAAGTGCGGTGCCTGTAAAAGGAGTTTGCATGAGGAGGAACGCACAATGAAGAGACTTGTGCTAGAAAAAAGGAAATGGCTTTCCCTCCTCCACATGGAAGAGACAAAGACAGACTCGGGCCACTCTCCTGTTTACACTTTGCGTCTGCAGAAGAATGAGGAAATGAATATCAGAAAACTGTAAAGCACAACACATGTGTTCTTGATAAAAGCAAGAACATGGGAAGTTCTGCTTCCCATGAACTCCAGAAATGAGCCCTGGAATAGTAAGAGGTTAACTATCTTCTGGGTAGGCTGGTGTTCCTCTTTCCTCTTTTGGTCGTGACAGACAGACAGAGATACTGTAGGTACCTGTCCAGTAGAACAAGTCATTGAGATAGATATGGATACCATGAGGTAGAGGCAGTATGTTTTATTTTCCCTTCCTTAATCTATGTTATGTAGTATAAGGGGTCACACAACCTTTTGGCTCTTTCCAGCCTCTAATTCTATAGCACCAGAATCGTGTCTGAACCACAACTTGATTTATTTCCCAGTCTGGAAAGTGACCATTTTCCTGATGTCACATTGCCGAACTTGACTTCTGATATTCAAAACCAAACATACATGTATGCAGGACTGCATTCTGTAATGGGCTTGCATAGCACGAATCCAAATGATTTTTTATTTCTGAGTAGAAGTGCATTACATATACCAGAAGGAAGGGGTTCTTTGTTTGTTTTTATTTTTTAATCACATTCTCAAGAGGTCATGTGTGAAACACAGCTGCAAGAAATTTTTTTTCCTGTTTTTTTTTTTTTTTTAATAAGTCTTCCTCCTCATTTATTCTTAAGAGATTATTCAGCTATCTGTTTTTAATTTCCTATATAAAGTATATCTCCAACTTGTAAATAAATATTATTTTTTCTGGTTCAAGTCCAGTTTTAGTCTCCAGTTAATGAGGAAAATGTATTGAACACCAGTGCCCTCTTCTAGGGTTGTTGATAAAGTGAAATCTAATTATATTCTGATCTTTGCACTTGCTGGAGATGTTTAGAACTTGTTTATACTCAGAGTCTCAGTTCAAGGTAAACTGACACATCATGTTTGTATTTTGAGAACCTGCATCAACTTTTACCACCTGAAGAATGTGTTAGGAGGTCATTTTTGTGATGTATTCAGTTTAACCAGGGAAAACAAAGTCTGGTTATCTGAGGATAGTGATGCTTGCAAAACTTCCAAATAAATCTACTTCTGTGAAAGATCTGAGACACTGGGATAAGCAACAGGGCAGGATTCAGCCATTCCGATTAATTCATCACTCAACTTACAGGTAGATCTCTGATGGAGTTACAGGTAGTTCTATGCAACAAGAGAGGGAAAAAAACTCAGCAATGCATAAGAAATACTCATTGTTTCCCCAGGAAAGAAAGCAGCTTTTGTTTCAGTGTCTAAACTCTGCTGTGCAGTGGGTAAAGAAAGAGTCAACCATGCAGATAAGAAGATCCTCAGATGCTGCTGCAGGGCTAACTCAATTGCTTTCCTCCTGTGTTTGTTAAAATTGGTACCTCCTGTGCAAAAGCCATGATAAACAAATAGCAGTATCATTCCGAATACAGTCATCATCATCACAGGCCTCCTCCTGGCCACTACAAGATGAAGGCCTGACCTTAAAAATGGCACCCCTGGCTCAGACCAAATGTGACCATTTTTGTCCCTGCCATCTGTCTATTCATCTTGGTGACAGGCAGCCCTGGCTCTGCTTACTGCCCATCTACTATGAATAGATGAGTGCCTGCAAATGAGCTTCACTTAAATGGAGGGAGTTGATACCAGCCTCAGGAAAGTGTTCTGCACATCACAGTAGGAAAGGGACATTGTTTTTGTTCAGATTTGAGTTTTGTTTCTTGCTGTGCTTATAAGAAAGGAAATTTTCTTTCTTGGGGGTAATGCAGAAGTGAGTTCATAGTTTGTATGAGTAGATAGTTAAGGGACAATAGAAAGGTTTCAGGGATGTAGTCCAAGCAGAAGGGGCAGCGTCGGGTAAGGATTGAAGAAACAAATGAGAAGAGCAAAGGAGTGTTTTATTCTGAGGTAAATACTCAGAAGTAATACCAAAGGGAAGGTACTAAGTATCTGGAATGCATTGACAATTAATTTTAAAAATTATCTGATTAAACAGTGTTCCTCACAGAGACAGTAAAAACACCATGCTTTTTTTCTCACAAAAAAATCTTAGCTCCTGGGAATTTATGAAAATTTAGAGACTAACAGTCACAGAGAGAGAAGAAATAAAGACCACCGATCAAGATGCAAAAAAAACCAAAACCCTAAATAAATATCTCTCTTCTGCAATAATATCTTTCATAAATCTGGAAAAAAAGAACTCAACCTTTCCACACCAAAGTTTTACAGGTAGAGACGTGTGAAACGGAGGTAAAAACAGTTACTTCCTTTTCCCGAGTTTGTAAAGGGCACACAAACAGGAAGAATCTCACAGAGGAGCATCACTTCCCTGCTAACATCATTGTCGTCTTATTCTCGGTCACATTAATAATACAGTGTGCTTTTCAGGACCCATATCTCACCATAAGTTCACACTGGTTTCTATTTCCACCAGGACTGCAGTTGGGCATAATGTGGTGTTTGACCATATCATACTAATCCTGTAAGTCTCTTCTGTCCTTGATGCACAGAGAAGTGCTGTGGTTGTATTCCCTGGAAAATATATCTGATGAAGGAGACAAGAAAAAAAGAGCAGGTGTTAGGCAGGATGTGGATGGTGTATTTTGGGAGGTGTACAAGGCAACCAGGGTAAAAACATTAGTGGGATAGGAATGGGGGAGGAGAGAAGGATACATTACAGAGAGTAGACTGGAGGACTGACAAAATGATCTGTGGGTCCTGGGCGGGAGTGGGAAGGATGGCTCAGACAAGAGTGTCATTGTGTGCTGCTTGGCTGCTCCTCCAGATGGAGACTTTTGAGTCCAGGCATCACTGACAGTTTGCCCATAAGTGGAGTGCCAGCTTCTAAGATATTTATTAGGTCAGCACTATTAATCCCTCACTTAGACAAGCACTTAAGTTTGCTGACAATTGTTTAAAAGTCGTTAATAACATTTAACGGTGGTAAGATGATCAGCTTTTTGTTTTGCCTCTAAGCATCACTAATGTAAGGGACAAAGCCAGAGGAATACAAAACAGGCATCACATCGGTACAAAAAATATCGGCATTTTGCTTTCAGCATGACTATTATTATTTCAGTGATGATGTGTCTAGACAGCTCAGATGAGACTGGGGTCCACTGGTGATCAGTATGGAACAAAACATACTGCCTTGAAGAGATGGTCATATAAAAGGGCAGGCTAGAAGAAAGGTGGGAGGAGAAAAAAAGAAATGCAGAGAAGAGATTTATTCCAGGAGGCACAGCAGGTCTCTGGCCAAGAGAGGAACAATATTCAAATCTCCTGATTACTAAACTGCTATTTAATCTACTGCCACAGACTTCTGGCACTGGGCTGTAGCATGACTGTCTATTGTGCTAGGAAAGAGTCAAGACTGCATTATGGGATGAAGACGTACTTCCTCAACTGCATTGTGCAGCCCCATGAAGACACTTGATCAGATCACTTCTTTTCTTCAGGCTCTTCCGGTGCAGATTAAGTTTGGATGGTCATCACGCAAGAGGGAAGGACTGGGAAAAAAATGCATGCTTTATATGAAATTATGGGGCACAAGGAAGACCTTAGGGGTTTGATTAAAATGAGTAGACAGGTCCTGTAGCCCTGGACAGCTGCAGTGGAAACAGTTATTTTAGTGGTCTAGTCCGGTTGCAGTTTACCGAGGTGACACTCCAGTTCCTGTCTGAATTTGAAATTACTATCTTTCCTTTTGAAGAATATTAATGTTGCTCACCACCAACCAGAGCCACAGTGTGTAGCATCCATGGTGTTTACTGGGCAGATGGATTGTTATAGAAAACATGACATTGTCTTAGTAATAGCCCAACTTCAGGCACACAGCTGCTATTCAGGTATACAGCTGCTATTCAGGTATATAGCTGCTATTCAGCTATCTCAGGGACACTCCCAGATGAAAGTGGTTTTGGAGCTCTTACACTTCAGAAAGTGAAGCCGTCCCTATTCTTTGCCCAGATGACACCCTGAGACCTTTCCACCACAACACAGTCAAAGAATCTTTCTTGTAGTAGTAGTCTGGTGGGACAGTACAGGTTACTATGTACAGAGGACAGGAAAGACATCCACATTGGTGTTTAATAGCTCAACTTACCTGAATGTTTTCCTGAGAGTCTCCATGTGATGACTGGATCTAAAGATCTGGTAGCAGGGATAATATCCCCAGGTACTGTTTCTGTGCCTCTACTGCCCATTTGAGGCTCTGGATATGTGTGACCAGGAAACTACACATTTTAAAATGAAGATCCAGGAAGGGATGGGCCACAAAGGTGGTAAATTGAGGTCTAGAATTCAAAAAAAGAACTGGAAACATCACCTTAGCAAAAGACTGAGATCTTGCTGCAAGCCAGTGTACAGCATTTTAGTATGGCACATTACCTAGATTTAGATGGCAGCTTGTCACTGTGGGACCTTGTGCTACCTTTCTGTTGTGACTAATGAGCCTGCATATCCAAGTGGGCTCCTTCCACAGCTACTGGAGAGGAAAGAGAAAGGTGATCTCAGAGTTTATGGTGTTGAATAAAGTCCTTGAGCACACAGGCTCCCTTTTTCCTCATGTTGCGTCTCAAGATTTCATTCTGCCTTATAAATGAGAGAAAACAAGAGCAAAGAGGTGAAATTCATTAATGTCTCTGGGTTACACAGATAGGATAATGGTGAAACTGTGACAGATTGCACCAGAGGTAAGCAAGCACCTGGATCTCATGGCCTTGGTGTAGGCAAGAGATCCTGGTAGTGGTGTTCTGGTCTTGTTATGCATGACTTAAACAAATTACTTCAAGGATCTGCTTCTCCCTGCATGAATACGCATCTGTTGTATCTGCTAAGGACATAGAAAGGAAGGGTTTCAAATCAAATCTGAATTCCAGGAATGTGTGGACTTGGCCCAGGGACCATCTCTGTGAAGGAGGGCTTGACTTTGAGATCCCACTTCAAACAACAAAAAGAATCAGGAAAAAAAGGTCTGGTTTAGAGAGGGAAACCCACAGTTTAGATTTATTTTTTTTCTTTTTGTAGTATTGTAGAAATTTCCTGCCAAAAGATTTTTTTTTTTTTTTCTGCCTTGTAAAAAATGACTCTGGATGCAGTAAGAACAAGGTGTTCTAATTAAATAGATTTGTTTACATCTCGTAGCATGAAAAACTAATTCAGTCTGATATACCGTAGGTTCTTGCACTATCTCTCTCCCACTTCATGTAAAATTACCTGTTTTAAGTAGTATTTTATTTAAGACTATTTAAAAAGTGTCCTTGATTAAAGAAAAACTGATTTAAGTTCCAAAATACTTATTTCTAAAACAAAGGTTTCATTTCAGGATGCAAGAAGGTGGGAGGGGGAGAGCAGAAGCTCTGCTGTATCTATCACAATATTTCCTCACTGTTTTATTGCATTGCAAAGGTCCCTACCTTTACTAGTCATGAGAACTCATAGCCAGTGGCTAGAAGACATTTTTATTAAGTGTAGGTTAAATTCAGGGCCAAAACAGATCCACTGTAATATGCTTACAAACATAACATCCTGACCTACACCACAGTATTAGCTCCGAAACAGAAGTAAAGACAATTATTCCTGGTTGTAACTGTGTTCCTACTACTGTAAAGTCTTCTGCATGTTCTCCACCTCACCAAGCTGGAGCATCCTTAAAGGTACCACAAAAGAAATTACTTGAAGGATAAACACTGAAGGTGACATGGGATACAGCTGCAGAAACAAAGAAATGAGAACAAATCTCAGCAATTCACAGGACAGGCCTGGCCATCAGATAACCTTTTGTAGGTATATACAGAGAGAGAGAGAGAGACAGTGAGGCTGGATGAAGCTACTGCAGGGAAGAATAATATCCCAGTGAATTTATTACTCAGGTTACCCACAATGAGATAAACAGGAGTATTTACTGCCATTTAGATTTCAGTTCAGGAACTTAGATAACCTGCCAGTGAGAAAAGCAGAACCCCTCTGTCCAGTCCATCCTTGAATCAGAAAGACAGCAATGTCTGCATGCAGCACAAATCAAGCAACAACCTTCTGTATATTGTAGTTCCATCTCTGTGGGTTTTAAGTGGTGAAAATAATGGACTGCTTGAAGTAGGCTAAGTATCAGATTGGTCAGTATTCTCTAAGATAAAGTCCCTCCAGAGAAACTCAAGAGTAGGGACATTTTCTGAGACCACCAAGTGCCATTGCAGCAGTACAAGGAGGCTCAGGACCCTCGGTAAGTAACTGCTGCACCATCCTTTCATTCTTGGCATTACATATGGCCACTGGAGGCAGCTGTGTTGAATGAAGATCTGTTCACATTCCTCTTCTCTGTAGACTGAGTAATCAAAGCCATTTTAAATATAATAAGTGCATTAACTTATATCTAGGGAAAACAAAGTTCTGAAACAGTTTTTTTTCCTAAATCCTGATGCCTAAATGAAATTAAACTGTACTAACTTTCGAAGTTCTTTTTTAGAGGGGTAAGAAAATTGCTTTTACAAGTTCTCACTCTGCTCCAGCTCTCTGGCAGCCAGAGTTGCAGGAGATGTGGGGATGCCAGGCAGCTTGGGCTTGTGCCTCCATGGCAGCTGGAGCTGTAGGGAGGCTGGGAGCCGGGTGGGAGCCGGGTGTTCAGCCCCTGGCCCCCTGCCTGCTTCAAGGCTCCTGCTTTTGTCAATTGCCTGTCTGTGCACCAAAAGTTAAATTTACAAGAACCTTCTGAGGGGGGCAGAATAAAGGCAGCAGCCAGGAAAAATCATTGCCATCTCTTCAAAATAAAGAAAGAAGAAAAGAAAAAAAAAGGACTCAAAATTCTCACTGATGTTGAAAATTTCCACAGAAATTTCATTTGGATTATGAGAGAATGTTCAACCAGGAGATTGTTCCATTAGGCAGTAGAAGAAAATTAATCTTACAGAACTTTCCCAAGCTTCTGATGGTCTCCGTGAAACGTGCCCATCACCTTTCAGGATAATGATCAGTACTTCCCAAGAGACACTTAGCACTTTCTGAGAATTTTGCCTTAAGTTTGGTGTAACTTAGAGATAAGGCACACAGAGGGTAAGAGCTCCAGGGAAGAGTAATTTTCACCTTTCTGGTGCTTACAGCATGATAAAAAACTTTCCTCCGTGCTTTTGAATTAATTCCTCAAAAGTTCCAATGCCTGCACACCCATTTGTTTCCTCATTGTTTTTATTAAACAAGAAAGGCGAGCTTTATTACTGCGCAAATGAAAGCATCACCAGAAGATAGATACTTCCCAGATTCTTATTAATCTCTAAGACTTATGAGGCTGCCGAAGTTCCACAGAAATTAACATACTCTACAGATTTCTTCCAGCAAGTCACTGAGTCCTTGCTACCGTATCTGGAGAGAGTAGGGAAGTCAAAAAAGCAAAACCAAAGGAGAATAAATCTGTATTATTAGGAGGTTGCTGCAAGTCAAAATGTGCATGTGCATGCATGTCTTTGTTTACAGATATAGGGCAAGGCTCTGTGTTATGGTGTGTCATCTACAGCACCATTATAGTAATTTACCATAGAATGTGGTTGCATAGATTGAACTGTGTGCCACAAAGTAGAGGTCATAATCATAATTAAAGTACAGTTGGATTTGCAATTCAAAATAATTTAAGACTAATCTCTAAAACTGCGACTGTGCAAATTAATATGGTAGGGCATTGAATTTATCCTTTTTCCTACTTTTCAGTGCAAGATTACCCTTGCCTAACTTCAGGCACACTTAATGCCTGTATTGTAGCAGTATTTAATATTCCTAGCAGACACCAAGGTGTCATAGTAGTAGATGTTACATATGAGACAGACCCTACCCCAAACATAACAGCCAAGAAAGAGCCCAGAGGCATAGCAGATAGGTGAAATGACTTGACAAAACAGGTCTGTGGCTGAACACCCAATTGAATACTCCAACCAGAGCATTCTACCTCTAACACCTTCAAAAAATAGAGTAAGAGAGAGAAAAGCACAAAACAACACAGCAAGTTCTATCCTAAACCAGGAACAACATAAAATTAGGTCAGAAGATACATATGGATCTGGCAGTACTGCTAATATCTTCTTCTTTTTTCCAGTGGCAAATTCCATGGCTTGTAGCTTCTGGTTTCTCATGGTGCAGGGATCCGGTTAGCTAGATAAGGATTTTATGCAATGGGAAGGTTTTTGTAAATGTTTCCTTTTTTTCCCATTTGAAATAGATGATTTGTTAATTCTTATAATGTAAGTGGCTAGAGCAAGGTTCCCTGAGGCAAGAAGAGAATGTAGTATATGTTCTTCATGGTCCTCACAGTCCTCATGTGACCTGTGCTCCTCATTTACTATGTTCTTGTCAACACTTCTATTCCCATCTCACCCACTCTGCTAACTCTTATCATACACATATTTACTGCAAGTTCATACTGGTTAGACAGTGAATGTGAGACAGAGAATAGGAAAATTAGAGTGCTGACTGCTGAATATCATGAGAGATGTTCCTGGCACACATCATTCAGTCATGTAAGGCGTGTCTGGTCTCTCAGTGACTGTGAATTGGCATACACACCTCTGTTACTGCTGTTGATCACCAGTGGATTTCATGTCATGGTCAAAATGCTAAGACTTAACCACGTGATGCCTAAACTTCAGTAACTGACTGCTGCCACATGAGCTTAATGGCAAATGAAAGCAGCTAGGAATCAGTGATGCAGTCCTGTACAGAAATCTAAGCTCCATCGTGTAGGTGGACTTTAACAAAGTCTTTTGCAGCACATTTGTTAGGCCCCAAAACAGCATGAACAGGGAGCTCATGGGCAACAAACTAAGAAAAAGAAACTGATCTTCTGAAAAAAAAAACCAAACCAGGTTTACTTGCATTTAAACTGCTTCATTGGTAAGGAAACCAAAATTAACATGCTTGAAGACTGCAACAAATATGCAAGACTGCCAAGAAATATGAAATGAGGGCTTTCTATCTGTGGTGAATCTGACAAAGCCTGAGACTGCATGGAATGAAGTAGCTCAGGTGAGTGTCCATAGCCTATAAAGGATGTCTGATGGGAGTAGGGGTGTGGAAAGGAAAAAAAAAATGGACCTAACAATATCAAAGAACAACATACAGCATACTCTTAAGAGAGAACAGGAGGGCCTGGATTCTCCTGAGATGCCATGAAAATCATACCTTGCATGTTCATAATCTATATCATTGTTTATTTGTAAGAGATGATGAGATATTTCAGCACATTGTGTAGTTTTTGGTGATAAATTCACAATGACAATAAAGTCACACACTGAGTGGCTTGGACATAGTGTGTCACTATTTGTTCCTTGAAGTGTCATGCTAGGCTGGAGTATCTATCTGAATACTGGTTGTGCAGACTCTGTTGCTCATGTAAATACTAACCAGTTTGTGTACGTTTTCTTGGAGTCATCCTCGCTGGCTGGTGAGCAGAAGACTACAATGGATGCACATAAAGTCCATAACGTCCACTTGCCCTAGATTAGAAGAGCACACAGGCAGTTATAAATATAAACTGATTTGTAGCAACTTAGAATCAGGTAAACCTACAACTTCAGAGACAGACTGATCTCTTTCAGATGAAAATCTGAACTTCTGATTTAAATTTCTGATGAAAATGTAAACTTCTTCCTGGAAAACGACACACAATTGTTTGGTTGTTTTGTGTGTATTGTTGTGTGGTGGTTTTGGTTTTGGGTGGGTTTGTATGTGTGTTTTTGTTTTTGTTTTTTTTTTCTTTTGTTGTTGTTGTTGTGGTTGGTTGGTTGTTTTTCCTTCCTCTCCCTCTGTCTGGCCCTTTTTGATTTCAGGTTGCTGAGGTTAGCATTTGCAGTGTTCCTTCTTTAACAAAAAATTCCAATGTGTACACATTTTGTTCCTCATTTATGCTTCCCCACTACCCAATTAACGTCACACTAAATTATATACCTGCAACAGATTTAATTCCAGACCACTGAGCTGTCGCTTTTAACCCTCTGCTTGTATCTTTACAATATTTATGAGAAAGCCATACTTAAAAAGTAATGAGAGATTTCTATAGGTTTTTAACAATTTGATTTGTTATAAGAAAGGATATATTCCTCCACTGAAATCTGTGGGATGGTTCCAAATACATACAGGAGGATTTTTATATCTATTCAGTTCTCTGGGTTTTAGAATAGTTTTCCAAATCCCTATTATGCTGCTATGGAATGAAAATGGATGGATCTATGGCTAGAGTTAAGCAGAGATCTGGGCTCATTTCCAAGCTCCATTGAACTCTTTTCAGATGACCTTGAGCAAAGCACTTGAGATGTGGTCCAGAGTGTTTATTTCAGTGTCCAAGTGGAGCTTTGAATGAACTTAAAACCTTAAATTCCAGGAAGCTGTTTTCAAGGGATTGTCTAAGCTTAGAGACACACAAATCTCACTGCAAATTTCCATGATGCCTGAACTCAGAAAATACAGGACAATCATGAGTTGCCTGACCTGAGGCATTAGAGTGCAGTGAGGCCCATCACATATATTGACTTCATCAAACAATTTCTAAACACGAAATGCCTCTTACCACTGCATTACTCAGGGTACAACTTGAAATGTAGTTATTGTCCATATAAAGAAAAAACAAACCAACAAAACCAGACCCTCAGCTAATTGATACATACTGGTTTGTGTCTGCATTTCTGGTGAGGTGTTGCTGTGACTATCAAGTTTATCACTTGGAATAAAACCTAGAGGGTTCAACATCTTTCTTCTTTTAAGGACTGGGCCTAAGAATAGACTGTCCTCTCAATAACATTTTTGATATCTTGGAGAGAGACCTTTCATCTCCCTCCAGGTAAGACCAAACTATCATATACTCAGTGTGATGAATGAGGGGCTAGGTCCCAATGCAAGGAGAGAGCAATTTTTACAATGCAGGCGTATCCTCAAAAAGGTCTACAGCTGGTAGATGACTCTTGAACAGTTCCCACAGAGCCTCTGACATGATAATCAGGAGCTCTCCCTGCTCAACAACCAGCATAGAATCAATGAAATTGATTTTTGGCCATTATGATGTGAAAGTGAATACTCTGAGTCTTGCTTTTAAACTTTATAGCTACCTCTCCAAAGATATTGCTATATGATGATTTCAAAAGGAAGTAGGAGGTTAAATACCTTTTTGGTTTGGCCCTCTCTGTCTCAGTTGCTTTCATGTAAAATTGGAAACAGATGTACTTTCACAACTAGCTGTTGAAATGGAAAATATGTGACACTTTGAAGAAATCAAATCCCATACTTCTGAGAATGTAAGCAACTTATACAGATAAACATTGCTTTTGACACTAACAATTTTCAGAGGACTTTTTCTTGGGGGAAACACAATTTACTTCAAGTTAAGTGAGAATGAACATTTTCAGTTTGCATGAAACCTTTTGAAAACTTTTTGCAAAATCCATCCTATCTTGTAGAGCTCAGAGGGTTGTGATCAGTGGTGCAGAGTCCAGCTGGAGCCGTGTAATTAGTGGGGTTACCCAGGGGACAGTTCTGGG
>WTSP01016402.1:0-15046 GCA_025331215.1 Actenoides lindsayi | reverse complement strand
GGCAGGACCCGAGCCCAGCTCACCAGCTCCGAGGGGAGGTTTGCAATGGGGGGGAACCGCTCTCCTCCTTCGCCAGGCTCTGTCTTCACCGGCTCAGGGAGCGGCTGGACCTTCGCCCGCTGCCGAAGAGCTTGGGGGGGCCCCGCTGCGGGTGCCCCCGGCGCGTGCGGCCCCTCAGGAGGAGAAGCAGAGCCCGCAGCACTCCATGCAGATCTCCAGGCAGTCGGCCGACTCGCAGCAGGCGTCGATGATGCCGCAGTCCATGTCGCAGGGCAGGTCGCAGTCCGCGCACTCCCCCGAGTTGCAGCAGCAGCAGCAGATGCAGGAGTCCTCGGAGGTGCAGGACCCGCAGGTGGCACAGTCCAGCACGATGTTGCAGAGGGTCAGGAACTCGCAGAAGAGGCAGGAGAGGATGCAGTGGACGCAGCAGTCTGCGGAGGAACGGCCAGAGAGTGGGCAGGGGGAACAGGGGGTGGGCTGGTGGACAGACGCTCAGCCCCGTAAGGGTGGAAATCCTCCCTCACGCACTAGTGGAAGGGATAGGAAGGGGGCTGGGAGCCAGGCGCTGCTCCAGGAGCCTCCCCCAACACCCAGGGACATGCCCAGGACCCAAAAGAGCCCCATCTTGTAGGACATGAGTTGATCCTGTTCAGCATCCCCTCTGCAGAAGGCTGTGATGGGGGAGCCCAGATGGTGCCCAGTCTGGGAGTCCTGGTAGGCTGGAAGGATGCTCCACCAGAGAGCCTGAGGGATGCAGGGATGGAGGGGAATGGCTGGAAAGGGACCCCCCCCCCCAGGGAGAACCGGTACCTTCTTGTGCCTCAATAGGGATGTGGGAAGAGGCCGACTTGGAGCTGCCCTTGCTCTTCTTGCTGCTCTGGCTGTTGATGGAGTGGTGCGACTGCAGCTTTCGGTGAGGCTTCTGGGTGCTGGGAAGGGGACGAAAGACCCCGTTTCCTGCCTCCCCGTTGGCACCACCTGGATCTGGTCCCTGCCCAGCACCGTTTGGCAGCAGATGAGTGCAGGGGCTGGGGGGCTGGGGGGCTGCTCTCACCTGGGGCTGGCCTGGGGGGAGAACAGCATGTTACCCCCACAAGCCCTCCCTGAAGTGCTTCACCTGCCGCTGTCCAGGAACCTGGTCCCCAGCTGGACATGAGGTGGCCTCATGACTGGGAAGTGGTGATGCTGACAGACGTGTGGTCCAAGAAGATGGAGATGGGAAAGGAGATGCAGAAGAAATGGCTGGAGGGAAGGAGACTCCGAAGGGAGGAAGGGATGAAAAAAGAGCAAGAAATAAAGACCTGCCATGAAGGATGAGCTGCAACCACCAAAACTGCAGAGGACCTGGAGGAGGAGGTTTCCTCTGGCACAGGTAGGAGGGATGGGGCCATCGAGGCTGACCAGAGTGGGTATGGAGGCACAGCGAGGCACGCTCGCCTTGTGCCAAGTGGGGAAGAGAAGAACGTGAGGCCGCTTCCAGCTGAGAGCCACCCCCATGGCCAAGCCACTGTGCCATAAACACCAGAGCTCCTGGCCATCCTCATCACCCTCTACGAAGCCAGAGAAGATGAAGCTCCACCAGAGAGCAGGGCTGCTCATCTCCCCAGGACTGCATGAATTAATTAAAGGTCTCCCCAGCCTCTGGCTGAACTCTGCAGAAGGAAAATAACTATCTGCTGGGTCTGCACCTCCCTCCAGCCCTCGCACGCTGCAGCCGTGAGAGAGGCCGGCGGCCCCGTGTCCCAGCGGGACGCTGCCGGAGCCAGCGGCTCAGCCCTTCGCTCCCGCCGCGTCCTCATGCTGCCGGCCTTCTGCGGTGGGACTGGGAACCCAGCACAAGGGAGGGGGTTCGAGCATCCATCCCCCTCCTCCAGCAATGCCAATCGAAGCCACAAATAAAAATCCCGCCTGGCGGTGCTTTGGCCAAACTTTGATTTTCCTCTCCCCGGCAGTAAACAAGGGATGATTCAGGAGAGAGGCTCGAGGGCAAAGGCACCTCCGGCTGCCAGGGAACAGGAGCTGCTTTCTGTCTGGGGTGCCTGTGGGGCACGGGGAGCCACACTGGGTGGAGGGGGCACAGACGCTCTCTGTCCTGCACCCACCCTCGCCGGTGAAAATAAAGTAGATGCGAGGTTAAAAAAACACAAGTGCACGGACGCAGCTCTGCCAGAGCGGGCTGGGCTCAGACCGCAGGGGAAGGTCTAACCGGGCACCGGGGCGAAACGCTGAGGCTCTGACGCGCGCTGGGAGGGGAACTTAAAATAACCGGAGCTGAGCGGGAAGAGCAGGCTGGCAGCAGGAGGGGTGGGAGAGGCCAGACAGCAGAAACAGAAAACAGGTCTTGGATAAAACGGGATGTGCGTGCCACCCCCAAAAATACCTCCTGGGGTGCTGGCTTCCCAAGCACCTTTCTCCAAGTGTCTTCGACCTGCCTGCGCTCAAGTGTAGCCGCTGACCCGGCACCGAGCAGCACCGAGCCGGTGGGCGACCAAAAAAAGCCCGCAGGGACCCAGCCCACAGAGACCTGGGCAGTAGCCGGGCCCAGCAGTCTCCAGCAGCAGCAAATCCTCTGCAGCTTCGAGCGCTGGGTGTCTCCGGGAGTTTGCAGCAGCACGCACCGCGCTCGCTCTGGCGTTCTCCATTTCGCCGCATTCCTCAGATTAAACCGTAAATCAAAATCACGCTCCGGCGAGTGGCAGCGGAAGGCAGCCTGCAATCCCCCCTCTCTAAGTTAGGACAAATAGCTTCCATTCTTGAGGAGAGCCTTCAACTCACAGGAGCCCAAAGCTCTTCTAAAAGAGACTTCTTCAATCTGAGCTGTGGTGGAGCAGTTATGGGTGCCAGGGCAGAAGCAGGGCTGGGACCAGTCCACCCAAAGGCCCCAACTGTGCCAGGGCTTTGGAGGAAAGCACCTGCATTTGCCTCTTCAATGACCCAAAACCTCCAAGTCATTCACTTTGTGTTTTGTGCCCAAGGGGCTGTTCCCCAGCAGGGCTGTGGTGCTGGCTCAGCTCAGGTTCCCCCATGGCAGCATCACTGGGGTTTGGTGGAGAGATGCCCAGACCGCAGTGGTCCCCACCTCACTGCGACCCCTTCCCTGGGCCAAAGATCACCTTCCCAAGCTGCTAACAGGACTTGGACAAACTGGCATGCCGTGGGTCCCTGAGCAGTCTGTTGCTCTCACCTGAAACTCCAACACCCAGAGCCCCAAACCCACAATCCTCACTTTGGTTGCTCTCAAACTGACAGAGACCAACTTACTTAAGAGCTGAGCCTCAGGGGAGCTGATCCTGGCACTGCTGGTGAAGGACATCACCCTACACCCGACAGCCCTGGGCTGCCTGGTCCCTCCTGACCTTGCATGTACCAGATTGGCACAAAAAAGGCACCGTCACCCCCTTCGCCTTTTCATGGGGGGGCCCAACAGGAGCTGCTTTCTGTGTGGGGTGGCCACGAAACACCGACATGGGAAGGGGGGAATTTGCCCCCCACAAGCAAGGCTGACCCCTTGTAACAGCAGCAGTGGGATGCACTGGACTCGGCTGCAAAGCAAGGGCTGCTGGAGGCGATGCTCCACAGGGAGCTGGACCTCATTTCCCAGGGAGGAGAGAGGAAGGAGGGGGGGTTCCCTGCACCCAGCACCCAGGCGAGCTGGGATGCTGGCGGTCACATTCCTCCCAGGCTCAGGACCCATGGGGTGGCTGTCCCGGGGGAGGGGGTGGGCTGGGGAGGGGGCTGCGTGGGGCCACACCACGCAGGGTGCAGCAGGCTGCAGCATGACTCAGAGGTGCAGAATGTCTGTGGGCAGCCGGCCCAGCTCCCAGATGCTTTTGCAGAGGCTGGAGCTCCAGTCGAGGAAACGTGCGCTCTCCTCGCTCCACGTACGCTGTCAGGAGCGCCCGGATTTCGCCGTCCCCTCCCCTTCCCGGCACGCCTGCCCGCTCTTCAGCGCTTGCAACCTCGTTCCCACCCTCCCTCTCCCCACTGGGAAGCATCCATCCACTTTAC
This sequence comes from Actenoides lindsayi, assembly GCA_025331215.1. Taxonomy (NCBI): domain Eukaryota; kingdom Metazoa; phylum Chordata; class Aves; order Coraciiformes; family Alcedinidae; genus Actenoides; species Actenoides lindsayi. The sequence continues at coordinate 11,038 of WTSP01016402.1, read as the reverse complement.
GCCCCTTGGAAGGGAAAGCTGCACGCTCAGCTCCAGCAAAAGGGGAATGGTTGTGTGCGTAAGGGGCAGTCGGGGAGCAAAACCCTTGGCTCCAGGCTAGGGGCTGGGGACAGGATGGATGGTGAGCCTTCAGAGGAGTCTGGCCCCAGGTACCCCACATCTGCCAACCCTGCAATGAGAAGAGGAGCAAGGGCACCCCGGCCCCCACCTCTGTTCCCACCCTACCCCGGTATTTCTCACGGCAGGGAGACCGGCAGGTCAGCAGCAGCAGAAATGGGGAGGTGCTGTTTGGCCTCCCTGCTGCCTCCAGCAAAACCAGATCCTCAGTGTCGACAGCCCAGCCCGGCCCCTGCTCTCACAGGCTTTGCACCAGCCTCACCCCTGCCCTGGATCCGCCAAGGCAAGAGCTGTCCCAGGGGGAGGCATCTCCCTTTGCCCCACCAAAAGGCTGCTGCACTGTGGCTGTGACCACGGAGCCCGTTCTGCCAGGGCCTCTCCTCTCCCGCTGCGGCACTGGGGGATGCTCCACACAGCAGCTGGCTGCTTCCCCGAGGGGCAGGTCCCTCTTTTCACCATGGCATCCCAGCAGGACCCCCACACAGCCAAGATCTCCTCCAGCCACCCACCCTCCTCTCCATCTGCTTCCAGCCCGTCCCAAAGCCAAGGGCAGCGAGAGGCACCCTGGCGCTGCTGGGTGCCACCCATCACTTTCCCCAGCTCCTGGTGACTCACGCTCAGTTAAAGCCTTTTGCTTTGATGTGGGGAAGAGCAGAGCAGGGAGGAGATGGCTTCCCATCAGAGCTGCCCACCTTTTTAATGAGCCGTGTTAGTGATTAGGCAGCAGCAGCCCAAGGCACGGGCAGCCGGCAGCGTCTGGAGCCGCTCGTGCCACCGTGGAGGGGAACACTCACATGTCACAGCGTCAGGAGCGCCTGCGAGCTCGGCCCGGGGACCCTTTGTCACAACCTTTCGGGACTCATCATCTTCCAGGGGTTTCTCCTTCTTTGGTGCCGTGGGGCCAGCAGTGGGGCGGGCGTGCGGCCGGGGCTCTGCCGACGGTGCCGCTGGTGTCTGCCTCGGTGAAGGGTGCGAGGTCTCACCCTCCTCTGCAAGAGAATCGGGGTTGGAGCTGAGCACCCCGGCGTGCACCGTGCCAAGGGCACTGACCCCAGTCACCCAAACCCACAGCGCACGCCCAGCCGCTGAGAACGGCACCGGTCGGTGCTTTGGGACTCCGGTTTTCGGGCGTGAACCAAATCCACCTGCCCCTGTTGCTTTTGCAGCCCAGAGTACGCACGGCAGGGGAAAAGCTGGGGCACTCTGAGGGATTTTGGGCTGCTCGGGATGGGCATCGGGGCTGCCTCACTGCAGCTGCTCGCTCTGCTGCAGCGCCAGCGGTTCGGCAGCACCCTCCCAAAAACCCTCCCGAGGTCCCACATTCCTTCTCTAAAAAGCCAAGAGATCTGGTTACACTCCGCGGCTCAAGCTGGACTTTTCATCCCCCCTTCCCATGAAAGAGCCACTGTCTTCCCTGCAGGAACCGGCTCAGGAACCGGCTCCCACCTCCTCTTGTGTTCCCAGTTGCTCCAGGACAGGAGCAGCCACTGCGGGACCCCCTGGACGGGGCAAACAAAACCCAAACCAAGAGCTGCGTTATTCTCCATGGGGATGAACCCCAAAGCCACACACCCCCTTGCAGAAACCCCATGGGGAGAAGGTATAACCACCTCCTGCAGAGCCAACACAACAGCGGGGTGCCCAGGGGGGCTGTGGGGTGTCCAGAGGGGCTGTGAGGTGCTCAGAGTGATGCTACACTCCCCCACCCACTGCCAGCCCCCTCCTCGCCACCCCATCCCTCTCCCCAGCACCGGGAATAGCAACCGCTTGCACAACAGGGGCTGGACCACACTTTATATAAAACTAAATTATAGCCTGGGCGAAGGGAGGGAGACCAAAGACCCATAATTTCCCTGGCTATAACAAGAGGTCCTACACACAGGCAGGCGAGGGCAGGGGGGCTGGTGGAAGAGAGACCTCAGACGCTTCATTATATTCAATATAACAAGAGGTCCAACAAGCAGGAGCCGGGGAGGAAGGCAGGCAGACCTCGCACCTATCATTAGAGGGACTACAACAAGAGGCCCTACAAGGGAGGTGGAGGGTCTCATTAGCACCCTGGGGTTGGCAGGAGTCTGGACACACTGTAATCAGCCCAGAGCGATGCTCGCTCAGGTCCCAGCTCCACTACATCCCACATGCTCACCCTCCTGCCTCGGTTTCCCCAAAGGACCATCCTCTCCACCCTCCCCCGGATGCTGGCCCAGTCTGGGATACTGGCGCTCTTGTGACAGGGGTTTGCTGGGAAGGAAAGCACCTCCTGAACAGAGCCCTCCTCTTGCAGGCAAGGAAATTCTGGGGTTCAATCGAAGGAAATTCAGCAGCTTCAGCTGAATTTTGCACAGTGACATTGGCTCCAATTCCCAAGCAGAGTGGGAATACATGAGCCCCAGAAAGGAGAAAACTCATTCCCATGCCCCTGGAAAGCCCAGGGCAAAACAGGGAGGAGAAAAGAGCGGGCTGGCATCTCCCTATAGGTGTTTACGCATAGGTGTGGCGTATAGGTGAATAATAACCACATGTTGCTGCATCCACGTCCTCTGTCATGTCCCAACCTGGACAGGCCTGTGTCAGACCTGTGGCATTTAGTCAGCGCCTGATCTGAAGCCTGTTAAAGCCAGCCATGAAAACCCCAGTGGCTGAGGAGCTCTGGACAAAGCCTTGACACAAGAGCACAGAGGGTGCAGCTCCCAAGTGGTCCCCAGGAAGGGACCCGAGCTGCCAGGCATTGGGGTAGCTGGGGAGCTGCTCTGGTGTCTACTACAAGATACCCAGAGTGTGCTCAGGGCTTAAAAATCAACAGCCAAGACTTTGGGTTTGTCCAGAGCAGCCCCATCACAGTCAAATCCCCTGCCCTGCTCTTGCCCCTAGCTGGGGTCAGCGCTCACCTTCGCAGCCACTGATTCATACTGGGAAAAAGAGCTGGAAAATCAGGGGCTGCAGCAGCAGAAGGGGCAGCAGCTGCCCTGTGCGTGGGGAAAGCTCCACCTGATCTCTGCTTCTGCCATGGCCACCCTGTGCTGCTGCCTCCCTTGCATCCCTTGCCCCCTCCATGCCTGTTCCTGAGTGGCTGAGGATGAGGATGGTCTGTTTAGAGCCCGGGCTCTGCGACAAAGCAGCGGCACCGGCTGCTGTACGGATGGCGAGGGTGCTGGTCTGCCAGCTCCTGGGACAAGGCTCGTTTTTGCCAGGTCCACCTCGCACATATAATTACCCTGCACAACAGGAGGTCTCACACACAACCACAGCCATGCAGGGAGGAAGATGGCAATTAAATTAACTCCCACTGGAACAAGCTGGCCAGAAGAGAGACAAAAATAGAGGGAAGAAATTCGCGTAAGCTGGTCCTTCCCTGCCTTATACAGCCTCACTTCCCAGTTTGCTGCACGTCCGTGGGGAGTAGTTGGCCGGCACTGACCCCCAAGTTCATGGCATCCCCCCAGAGCGAGATGGAGAAGGGCTGTGTCTGACCTCGTGGTCACAGCCTGAGCCTGGGGCAGGGCTGGGGACAGACGGACACGTGGGGGCTCAGCACAGACCCAGCTGCCCCACAGCCTGTGCTGCTGGTTAGCTGGGCCTGGGCACTTCCCAGGAACCTTCTGACCCAGAGGAAAAAGCAGCAGGAACACACAGGGAAATGCTCGTGCACTGGGCATGCACAAGCACAACGCACCCAAGGAAGAGGCGTGACGCCTGATGGCACAGGGAGAGACAGACAGACAGACCCCCAGCCCTGGCACAGCCGATGGAGCACAGGCTGGTCCTCTACACACACACTATGGGGCACAAAGCCCCCCAGGAGAGGGGCTCCTGCTCCCCAAACCACACTGAGCTGAGCAGGGAGGGTGAGCAGGGAAAGAGGCACAGGGAGGAGCAGCTCCATCCCCCCATCCCTGGGGTCTGGCAGGGGGGTCCCCAGCAAGGTGAGGCCCCCCTGGGGTCCCCTCCCTCTGCTGACACCAGGGCAGGGACCAGCTTCCTCCCTCCCCTGCTATTACACCCAGAACAAGATCAGGCTTGACCTAAATTTATCATGTTTAAAACCAACCACAAGCCTGGGCAAAACACAGCTAAAGCCTTAAGGAGAGAGCCCTGGGGATGGGACATCCAGACCCTTCCCCAGCTGCACCCCCAGCCCCTTCCCGGCCAGGACAAACACTCATATGTGGCAAAGAAACAGCCTGGGATGAGTCCAGGTCCCCACTCCCCCCATTCTGCACCACCTTTCCCAAAACACAAGAGAGAAACGGAGGTAACGTGGCACAGGGAGAGCGACTCACATGTTTCGTTTATGAGAACAGAGATAATAAGGCATTTAAAAGTAATAAGCCAGGCTCCAATAAATCACAGCGCTGCCGTAAGGTACAAAAGATCAGGAAAGGCGATAGACGTGGACCTACTTTCTTTGCCTCCTGGTTACCAAGCCCAGGAGATGCACAAGGGTCAGGTTTTCTGACTATTTTCCCCATTTACAAAGTCCAAATCCACTCATTTTAAAAAGCCCTAAGACAGAAGCAAGCTCCAAAGTCCACCAAGCATCACAGGGGTTGAGAAAGGAGGTGGGAGGAGAGGAAGGATGCAAAGAAGCTGTAAGGTTTCACTGGCTTTGACTGAGTATCTTGCAAAGCTCCTGGAAAGTCAAATGTACTCTTGGTTTTGTCTTTTCTGCCTGACATTTTTGTCCCTTTGGGAACAGTGGCTGCGGGAAGGACCCACTTTGCACGGCCAGTATCTGCAGGAGCTTCTGGGGGCAACCACCAGTCGTTCAGATTAGGGGAAAAGGTGTTTGTCCTTTGGGTGGAAGGCACATTTAATTCCCAATGAGCTTGCAGGACTGAGCTAACTCATCCCACAAAAAGCTGGGCACACAGAAGGGAAGAGCAGTGTGTCAGCAGCTCGGTCACGCTGAGCTGGGTTGGGGCAGAGCTTCTCTGGCAGCACAAACATGAGCCCTGCCACAGGCAGCATGGCCACAGCATCTCACATCTCCCAGGGGCCTGTGGGTTTCCTTCTCTGCAGCCGGTTGTGGTGGCCAGACCCCCAGCTGGGAAAGTACGGAGGATGTGGGAAGAGGCAAAGCTGCAGCCAGGCTTTTGAGTCAAACCCACCCAGGTTGTCCCATAGCTCCTTCTCAGCTTTCCTGAGCTGTAGCTTAATGCAACAGATGATCTGCTTGGGAATCTCTGGTTTATCTGCCTCTCTACTACCCAAGTGCCTTTGGCTCAAGGGGAAGAAATCTGGTGGCAGGTGACGGATGACCATCTCGCCAGTGTGGCACATACCTGTCACCGCTGCCCCACACCTGGCTGCATGGGAGAGAACAATGCCTCCAACACACAGCAGCTAAAGACAGCCTTGGGGACGCAAATCCCACTTCTTTAGTAGGCAGTGTGTTTGGATTAGGTGGTCTCAGCCTATTGGAAAAGGGAGAAGGTCTCAGCACATCTGGATCCACATCTGAGCTCTTCTGGACCTAAAGAGCATCCAAATCTAACACTGTAGGTCGCCAATGTGGAGATGCTCAGGAAAGTCTCCTGTCCTCCCTCCCCCCCCCTCCCTTTAATCCCTCAGGATCTCTCTCATCCTGTCAGGGACAAGATAATGTTGGCCGGAGACACAAACACAGTCAGTCTAGCGAGGCGTTTGCCATGAACAACACGCTACCTTGCAGCAGTGTTCAGTTTGGGAGCTTTCTCATCTGTTTTCTGCAGCTACGATGAGCGTGTCATCTCCCTCGGTTTCCCGTGCACACCGCCCGGCCCAATCAGGTGCCTGTCTGACCTGTTCAGGGGTGTTTTAGAACTTGATTAAGTGGTTTCAAGTGCAGAAGAGACTGCACTGAAGCAAATCCTTTCAATCCCATGAGCCAGGCTGGAGGAAAGGAGAGCAAAAATTCTTGTTTGAAAGTTTGCTCAACTGGGAAAAATCCAAATGGCTTATTTACATTCAGTCTGAATTTAATGCACTAAGGCATTTTCAGATTCTCTGATATCCAGGGAAAGGAACAGGAGGGTGGGAGGGGAAGGAGGAGAAATGCCCAGAGCTCCTGAGCATGCCCAGCACAGACCCATGCTGGCTTTGCTTCCCTCCCAGGAAGCACTAGTCCCAGTGTCCCTCCGCTCACCTGGACAATGCTTTGGATAAACAGTTCAGCTCTGGGACAATGAGGAATCTGGTCAAAAAAATATTGGTTTCTATGAAAAGTTACTTCCTAAATGCAAACAAGCAAAACAAAGCAAAAAAACCCACAAAACCCCAAATAGCTTGAGAGTTGTTGTTATTTGTTATTTATAGCCCTTGGGTGGGTAGGAAGAGAGGAATTTTGGGCCAGCCAGACAGGCTAGGACCAGTGTCTGTCCAGTCCATCCGTGTTCGGCATCTGACCTTGGCTGAAAGCTGCTCCAGCAACAAAACCCTGTTCAGGGTGCCAAGGTGCCCCTACAAATCCAATCACCCCAAGGTCCTTGTTGACCCAACCAGCTCCTGCGCAGGAAGCGCCAACCAACCCTCATGGAAGAATTGCTGCTATCTGACAGCAAGGACATAGGGGTGGTGGGGATCACCCTGAAGGGGTTTCAGGGAAGATAAGAAATAAAATAAACAAATCACGTGGAGGAGCACACACCTCTGCCACTGCAGCAATGGTGAGGAACTACTCCTTATGCAGTAAGAATATATTTAACACATATATATATTCAGGTAGCATTCGGGAGTGCAGCTGCAAAGGAAGAAGCAATCTCAGCCTGAACTGGAGACAAGGGATGACACAACTTGCCCCACGACATAGGCCAGACTCAGCAGGACCACGTTTCTGCCTCCAGCCCATCTCCCAGCATCAGGCCTGGGCTCTGCCTAAACCAAAGGACAAAATATGACATGCCAAACACGCTGCGGGGCCGAGGAGTGGAGAAGAACGATGGGGAAAAACAAAGAGTCAAACCCTGAGTTTGGGGTTGAGTCAACTTTCCTTGAAGTTGAGGAGCACCGTGCTGGCTCAGAAGGATGTAAAACCCCCCCATGCTTTGGGAGTCTGCCACAGAGGAAGGATGTAGGAGAAGATCCTGTGACATCCCAGGTATCCTCAAGGATGAGCGATTATCCCTGACGCCTGTAAAGGCACTAACACAATGCTATCAGATCCAAGGAGGTTCTGGGAATGACAGAGCAAGGAGCCACTCTGCAGTGCTGGGGAAAATTATGGAGAGTCTAATTAAGGACCACACCAGTACAGTAATTGCGTAACCTTACAGGGTCAAACCAGCACAGGTACTGCCAGCGAAAATTTGTGTCTTTCTAACCTGCTAAGAGTCCTTAAAAAAAGTTAATTGAAGAGCAGGTAAATGTGAGCTGGTGGACATCATTATTAACAAGAATAATAATTTGCACTTATGCAGCACCTTTCATCTGGAGATCTACCCAGTGCAGTTTTAAACCAGTGCCCATCATACATTACCCCATCTCCATGCCACAGCTGCCATGAAACAGAACCTTATCACTACTCAGCCTGGTGAGGAAACAGGCACGTTAAAGGGATTTGCCCAGAGCAACATCCTACGGTGATGGAGCCCAAAAGGTCACAGCCCTGGTGCTCAGCACTCACAAAGTTGGGGTTCTTTCTAAGCACAAACTCCAAAACAGCTTTGGAGGAGCTGCAGCATGGTCTGAACGGGGCCAGAGCGAGGTGAAAACAGGCTCTTCATAAAAGGTCAGGGCATGGCTTACGGGGCTCGCTAAGGCAGGCGGCAAGGCGGCTGAGGATCAAGCCATTCAGGCGGAGTGAGCCGTTGCTACTGGAGCCAGCCCGTCGACCGGGTTCCTCGCGATGCGAAGGGAAACGTGCCGGCAGCCCAGCCCTGGCACCAAAACCAGCCGAACAGGGTGAGCATCGCCCCGTCCCGGGCACAGCTGCCTGCACCGAGGTAAGGAGCTGGCACAGGGAGCCTCCTGGGCACCCACGGGGAGCACCTCAAGAGAGGATGGGGCTGGAGTGAAAGCACTTCCCAAAGCTACTGCCTGCTCCATGGTCTGCCCCATCACACAGCTGGGGATCGACTGTTGGGAAGACAGCGGGACAGCACTGGAGCAAGGGGCGAACCTTCTCCCCAAGTCAAACACCACGTCCAAGGAGGCTGCCAAAGCCCAGCTGAAGATCAGATAGAGACGAGTCTCTAGTGTGCACTGGGCAAAGCCTGAAAATTAGGATTTGGGTCAAAAGACCCCAATTATCCCTTCCCTGCTGCTGCCTACTAGCTCATTTCCACCAGTACAAGCCGAACACGGCACCCCGGGAGGACATGGGAAGAGAGGGACGTGGCTCCAGCCACCCCAAGCCCCACAGCCCCGGGAGGCTGCTGGTGCCCATATCCCGCAGGAGGCTGCGCAGGGCACGGCAGAGCTTTTCTCTGGGAAAAAGCAGAAAAGCTCCAGCAAGCGCCCCAAGGACAGCTGGGGTTTCTGCAACCAACAGACTCAAGCAGCCGCTTTCCAAGGAAATTCAATCAGGAGCTGGAGCGGGAGTGGGGTGGCAAGAGGCACAGCCCCGAAGGGCCTGCTTTGTTTTGCTCAAACCCAGAAACATTTGAAAAAAGCCAGAAATCCGCCTTTTTTTTTTTTGTGGGTTTTTTGTTGTCGTTGTTCAAAGAAAAAAAAAAACAACTAAGCATTTTTATGACCAGATGAGAAACTTCACAAGAAAAACAGATGACTTCTGAAAGAAAAGCAGAAATTAATATTTTGGTGTAAAATATCTTTATCTGGGGTAAAAAAGAAGTTTGTTTTTTCTTCAGGGCATTTGTTTCTGTTCCCTTTGCACTTACAAGATGCTCACACGCAAATCTGCACCCCGCTGCATTTAAAGACAAGCAAGACCCTTACATTTGCACCTCGGAGGGGGTTGCCTTCATTTCTGCTCCTCTCCCAGGGCAAGACAGTCCCAGCAACGGGCACCAAAGTGATGGTGGCACCAGCTCCTGCCCAGTCTCCCCTGCCTGCAGCCCCGCAGTGCCCAGGGCACCCAGGGGTGCTCAGGACCCCGAGCTGGGTGGCAGCCCCTCAGGCAGGCAGCCAGACCCCGACATTTCGGGCGAGCGGGGCTGAGCCCCCAGCGCTCCAAGGGCTGTGTAGCCGGGGTTGCGGCACACAACAGCTTTCCGCCTGCTGTTACACCCCGGGGCGAACTCTTGGGGAACAGGCAGAAAGAATTAAAGGGAAAAAAAAAAATGTTTGTGTGCGTGTGTCTCCCATCCCTGGCCAGCTCTGAGCAAAGAGCCGCTGAGCTGCCAGCGCCTGTGGTCAAGCTGGGAGCCAGAGATGCAGGGGGACATGAAGGGGGGGATGTGGTGGTGGCCCCATGCAGCCCCTGTCCTGCTGGGAAGGGCAAGAAGGGAGGTGGGAATAAGCAGATCAGACTATCAAACTCAAGGGAAAGGGTTTTCCTCTCGAGCTGGATTTGCCTCGAGCATCTTTACATGGGTTTGCTTCCCACATGGAAAGCCCCTCTCCTGCTGCCCCTGTTCCCCCTCCTCTTTCTCCCTGTGAAGGGAACAAAGGACAAAAATAAATTCATCAGTCAAAGGGTTTTCTGGTTTTCTCCTGTTTTCTGTTAATTCCTCAAAAAAATAATGATCTCTCCTGTACTCCACGCAGACAGACAAGTGCCTCTTCTTGCTGAGGTTCCTCTGCAAACTACCTGTGGCTATTTCAAGGGTCTGGTCTCCAATGTGCCCATCCTCCTGGGCAGGAAGAGGCTGCGATGGCACCGGACTCAACTCCAGAGATGCCAAGGAACAAACTCTGGGAAACGGGCTTTGTCTCAGCTGGTAAATGGGACCAAGCACGGCAAGGCCAGCCCGACCCTGCCCATGACGCACTAACTTGGGCTAAACCAGCTCAGCACCTCAGTTTCCCCATTGATTTGACAGGCTCAGCGCTAACCAAATCAGCTGGTCTCATTTGCAAAGCATCGGGAGTTCAGCAAAAATTCCCAGGCTCCGTGGTGCGTGACAGAGCCCCTGGCCACTGCCCAAGCGATAATGGCTCTGCACCCGAACGTCACGAGGCCCAACGAGCACGAAACACAAACCGAACCCTGTTCATTCACTGGATCAAAAGAAAAGAAAAAGAAAGAGAGGAAGAAGTGATGGGAGCAAGAATTGAAAGCTCAAGACATGCAACCTGAAAGCTGGTCTCTAAGATTGGACAGGAATATTCTCTCTACATTAAGTTTGGCTCCTGGAGCCCAAGCAGATGTAGAACAAGTGTGTCCTGGAGACCCCCATGGCTCTCCCAGCTTGCACGCTGCAGAAGCGGGGTCTAAAGGTGGCAAAATTGATCCACCTCTGCTTGGGTTTCTCCACCCCAGGTCCATGCTCCCCTCCAGGAGGAGCTGGGGAAGAGGAGGGTGTGTTAGGGCTGCTTTGGGCTGTTAGGGCTGGTTTGGGCTGGAGGCGGCCGCCCTCCACCACGGGCACACCGCAGCGGACACTCGCAGGTGCCCTCAGACGTTGCACACCTCAGCCGGGTGCCACCGCTCCTGCCCGGGACACCGGCACAACCAGGAGACTGACCCATGCTCTACCTACACACCGCTCCTGTGTGGTCCTGGGAACATGGAAAAGTTGCAAGGCCACTTTTTTTCCAATGTGTTTAACAGATTTCTGAACTACTTTTTAAAATAACCCGCACTTGGTCTTACAGCAGCCAGCGCCCAGCGCTCCCGTCACCCAGGCGGGTGGTGAGTTCCCACGCAAAAGCCTTTTTGCGCTGGGCGCATACATTAAGAGTTCACCGTTTCCCACCTGGAGAGGGAAGTGAATGGAAGAAAGTCCAGAGAAAAGAGCTCCACGCATCTGAGTACTTACTGTCTTGGTTCATAAAAATATCTCTGGAAAAGAGAGAATCTAAGCATGTGTTTCAAGTAGGG
>WTSP01016401.1:0-28039 GCA_025331215.1 Actenoides lindsayi | reverse complement strand
CCAGGCTGAGAGAGTTGGGGTTGTTCAGCCTGGAGAAGAGAAGGCTCTGGGGAAACCTTACTGTGTCCTTTCAGTACTTAGAGGGGGCCTATCAGAAAGATGGGGACAGACTTTTTAGCAGGGCTTGTTGCAATAGAACAAGGGTTGAGGCTTTACACTAAACAAGGAAAGATTTACATTAGAAATTAGGAAGAAATTCTTCACTGTGAGGGTGGTGAGACACTGGCACAGGTTGTCCAGGGAAGCTGTGGATGTTCCATCACTGAATGTATTCAAAGCCAAGTTGGATGGGGCTTTGAGCAACCTGGTCTAGGGGGAGGTGTCCCTGCCCATGTCAGGCAGGTTGGAACTAGATGATCTTTAAGGTCCCTTTCAACCCAAACCATTCTATGATTCTATGAAACAGCATTTGTCTCAGGGCAGAAGCCGTTTTGAATGGGTGGTGTTAGCAGCTCTGCAAGGTTGCTGGCTCCTCTGCCCTGCAGTGCTGCTGGCAGAGGCTGCTTTGAGTAATGAGAGAGGAATGGTGGCTTGCTTACATCTGAAGATGATCATTTAGACTAATAGCAGATCTTCCCGACATCATGCCCCAAGTTTGATTTTTCAGCTGAAGTCCTGCTAGTTTTGCACAGGTAAATTTGTAACTGAAGCAATGTACACACATTTTCAAGCAACCTCACCCAGTGCTAACTCATTTCACGTTAAAAATAATCTGCTGCAGAGCTAAAGCTCTGTTTTAATTTCCTGGCCAGTTGGGAACAAGCCTTTGCGTAACGCTTTATTCCGAAGCGGGAGTTTTGATCTCTGCCGGTGAATACAGACGCTTTGGGGACTGGCACCGTTCCCCTCATTTCCTACCATTTCCCCGTGTAACTCTGGCACTGCTCCTCAGGCAGCAGAACCTTCCCCGCGGCCCATCGCCGGCCACAGCTGCCTGTCGATGTGCGCGCAGGCGAGATCGTCTGACACGCTGTATATCAAACCTCATCAAAGGGCCGCGGGACAAAGCAAGAGCAGCTCCCTCTTGACTTCCTTGCATTAAAAAGATTTCATAAAGACCTTGATAAAACTAGTGTTTCCTGCTTTTTGATGTGTGGGTTAAGTTGGAGAACATTATTGGGATATCTGTGCAGCCTTATAGGCCACCTAGGAAAAGTGAGAACAGGTCCATCTTTAAGTATTTTAAAGGGCCTTATAGCTGTGATTAAAAAAAAAATAATATATATATCGTCAGTATTTTACCTTTAAGGATCAACATTCACTCTGCTAAATGAAACCACGCAGGCACTTGACAACATCGGAGCTATCGTGAGTGCTGAGATCTCCCCAAGGCCTCACGCTTCCATAAACGGTCATGGATTGGATCAAGCGCTTTTTGATTGCACACAGATCCTCACACCACATGCCTGTCACCCGCCCGCATCGTAGGAGCACGTTAAGCGAGAGGAACTACATCCGTCACACATTACTTCCTCTGTCTCCCCTTCAAAGCGCGTCTGGCCATTAGAGCCAGCTGCACCCAACAGTGGATGGAGCTGGAGGAACTGGATGTGGTGACAACGATGCCATCAGCTGTTAGCTGAGGAGAGATCACAGACTGGTTTGGGTGGGAAGGGCCCTTTAAAGCTCATCTAGTTTAAACACCCCCGGCAGTGAGCAGGGACATCTGCAACTACAGCAGGTTGCTCAGAGACCCATCCAACCTCACCTAGAATGGTTCCAGGGATGGGGTATCGACTACCTCTCTGGGCAACATGAGCCATGGTCTCACCACTCTCAGCATCAAAAATTTCTTCCTCCTCCCTAGTCTAAATCTCCCCTCTCTTAGTTTAAACCCATCACCCCTTGTCCTGTCACAATAGACCCTGGTAAAAGTCTGTCCACATCTTTCTGGCAGTCCCCTTTAAGTACTGAAAGGCTACAAGGTCTCTCAGTGTCTTGTCTTCTCCAGGCTGAACAACCCCAACTCTCTCAGCCTGGCCTCACAGCAGAGGGGTTTCAGCCCCCTCATCATTGTTGTGGCCTCCTCTGGCTCTGCTCCAACAGGTCCCTGTCTCTCCTGTGCTGAGGTGGGTGCTGCTATAAAAACTCCATTGTTTCCATGCTGATATCTGCAGCAGGCAGCTGCAGAATTTTCAGCTGTGCTGAGGGCTGAACACAGGCTGGTGTGCTGGATCCGCTACCCGTGCTTGGAGCCTTATCAGCTCTGCCGGGCCAAGCACAAGGAGATGATGCTTTCTAGACACTTGGAGATGGGACGCTGGATGGTTGAAACAGATGCTTTTGATGAATCTCAGCTGGTTTATCTCTTGGACTGGGTAGTGAGGTTTCCCCAGGCACTATCGTCCTTCCTGTGGAGTGTGGATACTGCAAGACAGAGCACTTCTACAAGGCTGGAAGTCAAACATAGCTGATCTGCACTTGCACGTAGATCCAAGCTCCTTGCTCCAGCTTCCTAGACCTGTGAAAGGCTGATGGTCACTGGACTGCAACTCTGCTTGTGGCAGCTGACCACCAACCCCAGAAGTCAGCTCCTGCTGGAGGCAAACCCAGAGCTGAAATACTGCTTGGCCTCTTCTCCCTGTGGTGCTGTACCTTCAGGTGTTGACCACATGTCTTCCCTTAGCTCCTGTCCCAAGGGGTTCTTCAGCAAAGGGTGGTGATGAGAGATCCTTCTTGTGCTCTCAAAGGCAGGTGAAAGCTTTAGGAGGAGCCTCCATCTTTCACAATCTGACAGGCAGGCAGTTGCCTTGTGGAAGAGACCACTGCCTTCAGAGGTCATCTCAGCAGACTCCTTGTGTCCTGATACTCTTATCGCGTCCTTTTGAGATTTGCTCATTTCCACAAGGTACTGTGAGCAATCTCCTATTAAAGAGACAGCCTAAAAAGATTCAGAGGCATGAACCAAGCCATTAATGTTGCCTGAAGCTTCACAGCCACTCCCAACTTCAAAGCAGTGTGGCTGCTTTCCCCAAAGGCTGAAATTTTTATCTATATGTAGCCTAGGAATAATATAGTTTTGTAATTAATTCTATCAGTCCTCAGCGATTGTTTTGAAGAGCTCCAGAATCCCTGCTATATCAGGACACCCGCAGCAGATACCAAATGGGGACTATGCCTGGGGCTGCAGGCAGAGCAAGCACCTGCTTCTCTGAGCAAAGTGGAAAACTGATGCAAGGCACTTTTGCAGTCTACTATGCCTGTCCAAGACTCAATCATTTGAACTGTATGTGGAGAACAGACATCCGAAAAAGACCAACAGACCTGAACAAAGGCGGCTTGACACAAACTAACCAGTTGAGCATACTCAAAAGCTCCCAAATTATACAGAATCATAGAATCCTAGAATCATTTTGGTTGCAAAATACCTTTAAGATCATCAAGTCCAATGGTTAACCTAGCACTGCCTGGTCACGACTAAATCATGTTCCTCAGCACCAAATCTACATGGCTTTTAAAACCCTCTAGGGATGGGGACTCCTCCACTGCCCCGGGTAGCCTGGGGCAGGCCTTGACAACCCTTGTAGGGAAGAAATTTTTCATCTTGTCTAACCTAAACCTTCCCTGGTGCAATGTGAGGCTGTTTCCTTTTGTCCTATTGTTCCCTGGGAGAAGAGAGCGACCCCCACCTGGCTTCAACCTCCTTCCAGGGAGTTGTTGAGAGAGGGAAGGTCTCCCCTGAACCTCCTTTTCTCCAGGCTGAACAGCCTCAGGTCCCTCAGCCGCTCCTCACAGACTTGTGCTCTAGACCCTTCCCCAGCTTCATTTCCCTTCTCTGGACACGCTCCAGCACCTCAATGTTCTTCTTGGAGTGAGGGGCCCAAAACTGAACTCAGGATTCGAGAAGTGGTCTCACCAGTGCCGAGTCCAGAGGGATAATCCCTACCCTAGTCCTGTTGGCCACACTAGTGCTGATACAAGCCAGGATGCTGTTGGCCTTCTTGGCTACCTGGGCATACGCTGGCTCATCTTCAGCCGTCTGTCAACCAACACCCCCAGCTCCTTTTCTGCTGGGCAGTTTCCAGCCACTCTGCCCCAAGCCTGGAGGGTGGCAGGGGGTTGTTGTGACCCAGATGCAGGACCTCGCACTTGGTCTTGTTGAACCTCATCCTACTGCCCATCGATTCAGCCTGGCCAGATCCCTTTGTAGAGCCTTGCTACCTTCAAGTAGATCAACACTCCTGCCTAATTTGGTGTAGTTTACAAAAATATGCTTCTTGAACAGAAGTTATGCAAAGATATTGACATAGCAGTAAGCAGAAGAGCCCAGATCTGGGATTTTGCTTCTGATAATTGATTTCTCTATTTCCTTGCTGTCATATTTCTGCAGTACATGACCCTGAACTCCCCAAGTCCAAAGACACGTCAAACACCATCGCTCTGAATTTTTTAATTATCAACACATTGGAAGAAGCTGCCGTGAGCTGCTCATTTGGTGCCAGCTACAGCAGATGCTGACAGCCAGGCTGCATTGAAAAGGATGAGGACAAGGAATTTGAGAAAATTCTTCCTTAAACCCACTGACTCTAGAAGCGTGTGTGTGGGGAAAAGGCAGAAAAGCTAAACTATCTAAAGTTTCCTGTGTAAGAAAATACCCTGACCTCTCCACAATCCAAAAAACTAGACTTCTGGGTGTAATTCTCTGTCTTTGCTCTTATCTTGCAATCACACATCCTGGTCTTTTTGGCCAACTTCTGTGAAGCTTTTCCAACACAGCAACATGCAGAAGATAGAAAATGTAACATCAAGAAAAAAATACAATTGAAAATAACACTAAACAAGCTGCCCAACAAGTCAGGCACAGGTAGTACTAGAGAAGGAGTCTGCAAAGACAGGGGAAGGCTTGGACAATGACTTCAGAAAGAAATTAAACTAATTAGTTATCTTCCAAAGAGTACAAAGCAAATTATTTGGATAAAGAATAAACCTAAATTCAACTCCTGGCTATATCAATCCTTATAATATGGATGCCCAAACACAGATAGTTTTTAAATAAATAAAGCATGCACTTTTAAACCAACGTGGGTCAAAAGGACCCAAACCAGTGACAAACATTCGGCAGATTGACTGTTCTGGAGGATGAGATGCCCAAATTCAACATGGGGGCAGGTTGTGGTTTTGCCCATCTCTGTACCTCATTTCCCAGCAAAGCAGAAACACACGCTTCTGAGGCATCGCAGATGGCGGTCAGGTCATGGCCTCCTTCAAGGGCCAGGACGACACGACCCCCGGCCAGGCCCATCAGCTGCTTCGTCAGGTACCCGAAGCCTGTAACGAGGGAAAAGGAGGAAATGCAGGAGAAGGGCAAAGGTTGTGGCTGGAATCAGGCTCCTGGCAAAGGATCAAAGAATTATAGAAAGGAATTACATCATATTAAAAAACCACAAGGGATCTGAAAGGACTCAGTGCATAATATAAGCCAGGTTGGATTTTAATACGCTCACTGCAGAATTCCAGCCATGGTTCCTCAGCCGAGAGCGCTGCGGGATGGATCCATATCCCCCCCAAGAGCTGGAGTTTAACCCAGGTGAGAGGCACCGCTACCTTCCCTACCACCCCTCAGTGCCCCGAACTAAACATAGTGGTGAATATCTCCCTTGGACAGAAGGGAAGGGGGTGGAAGGAGGCGGCTTTTTGCCCTGCTCCGGAAGACACAAAGTCAGAGCAGTCATGGGGGAGGGGAAGGGGAAATCAGTAAAATTGCTGCCGGTGTTTTCAGCTGCAATAGCAGCATCGCGGTGCCCCAGAGATATTTGACATCTAGTTCTTAACAGACGTTTCTTCCCGTATATAATATGCTATAAAAATTCCTAGGGCACTGGGGACTTTGATCGTATGACACGCAATACATTTCTACCCTTTAAACAAAACAGAACCAAGCTGTGAGGATTTAAAAAACGTGTCCTCAAAGCAACCTTCCCCTGATGAAAAAAAAAGAAAAAAAAAAATCCAAACAAAAGTAAATCCAGGGTGTTTCTACCTTCCATCCCTGCTCCCTGTTCTGCAGTGACCCCCCTGAGCGCTTTTGCAAACTAGCAAATTCACAGCCAGATAAAATGATTCATGGTTGAGCCCATAACTGTTTTGCAAGAGTAGCAGAGCACGGGAAACTCAACAAGCAGGTAAACAAGACCTTCTCATTACAAAGTGTTTCTGGATATCTTAAATAGCTTGTCTCTTGTAAATCTATTTCACTTTATTTTTATATAAAGTTTTTTATAGGTTCAGCTACCTTACAAGGTTCTGAAGTTCATTGTGGAGAATAAGTTTGCTGGCTGAAACGAACTCTTAAAAAATAATAATAAAATCCTTTTGTAAGAAACACTGTCTTCTCGATTGACTTGAATGAAACAGCACCAGATAAACTCAGCATAACCAAGGTGTGCGTGGGGGGGGGATATCAGCACATCTCCTGTGCAGTGCAAAACAACGTGGGTACGAAGCAAAAAGAAAGCTCCCGTGGGCCTGTATAATTGCTTCCAAGACAGGGGACAAAAATATTCAGCTTGAATTTTTATCCTGGAGGAAGTTAGGGACTTCTAGCATTCAGAGCAAGGGACAATATTTGCATTGTGTCTTTCTTTGATTTTGCATTAAAGCAAGCACAACACTAATTCAGCAGCTGTCTTCCGCTGAGATACGACTACAAACGAATTGGGAACTTCCTTAGATAAATTATTTGCATTTGAAATTGAAATACGCAATGCTTCACGAAAATGAAGGCTTCAGCCAGACCAAAATATATATGGTGTGGCAACAAAACACATGAAATTTCAAAGAAAGAGGCTGGAAAATTTGCCATTGAAATGAAAGATCTGACGACAGGCCCCAACATATAAAACCTGCAAATACTGTACTTTAGTCCCTAGGACAGCAGCAATTTACCCGTTTCAGATCTCTGCTCTGGTAAATCCACAACTTACATTTTGCCGATAGATTATATCCTCCGAGAGGTGTGGGATGGCCTTCCACCGCATCAAAACCAGATGACACCAGCACAACATCTGGGGCAAATTCATTGGCAATGGGCATTACTACCGTTCTGCAATGAAAATGTAGCAATGGCAGACATGTTACTTTGGCTCTCGAACAAAGGCAGAAACGCTTAAAGCACCTTGAACAAACCCGCTATAAAACCTTGTACTATTTTTCCACGGTAGCGAAGCCCATCTCCTGTTCTCCAACAAGGTGAGAGCTGGCTGAACACCTTGCACTGCAGTATAGCTTTAAAGACAACTTCCTGTTAAGTTTTTCCAGTGAGGTCTGTTCATTCCTCCCTCAACAGCCTCACATTTTGACCGGGGAAATAAGGTGTCGTATATTGAGTTTCCCATTTGTGATCATATCTTGCTTTACAGACAGGGCACGAGGGGGTGAGGAGAAAATAAGATGGCATCTAATGCAGGTTGCAAAATCACCTGGGAAACCTGTCTGATGGCAACCTCAGTATGTGGCACTTGTCTCCACGTGCTCCTTTGAAACACCTCCTTAAGCCTTTGCGGAATCTGCAAAGCTATTTATTTTTCCCTTGCTGCACTTCTCATTTACCGTAACAAAAGGCTGTGGATGTCACATGAGGCTAAAAGCTTTCATATACAAACATCCCACCCAAATATGTCTCTCCGAACTCTGGTTTCCCATCCCCTGGCATTTTCTTTATTAAGAAAGTGGATTTAATTGCTTAGTACCCATAAACTATTGTCTGTTAAGGCCAATATTTAAATGAAACACCAGGTCTGTGTCTGTGGTTCCTCTACAAAAGGCTTTTTCCCACTCTTTCCTCAATTGATTTCTGTTCAAAGCCTACACAAGGTTCCGAACACCCCTTTTCCCACGTCCAGATGCCAATTTCAGCAAAACTGGAAAGCTGAACTGCGAGCGAGCAATCACTTCTTCATCTAACAGCTCCAGCACAAACATGGCAAAACTGAAACTGCAGCGAGGAAAAAAGTCAGAGTAACAGAACTTCTTAATAAACACAATGCAACACCCACAGTCTTTTCTGATTGAAAAAGCCCATGGCAAGCAGTCGTGGATGAACACCTCTCTGTGCCATGCACAGGGTACCCACATGCATGGGCTTGAAAGTTGTTTTGAATTTTTCCATTAGGCACTGATCACTGCAGGAAACGGTGGAGAAGCAAGGAGGTGTAAATCTCCATCTCAATGCCCTTTACAGAGGGTAACATTTTCCAAATCAGGTTCTTTTTTTCCATAATAAATGTACCCACTGCATCTTGGATGTATCCCGAGGGCAACCTGACCAATACCATCCCTTAATGGTACTGAAGGCAACTGCATTTCCCTGTTTCCCCATCCTAGGAACATCTACTAGCAAGGTTAACTTTCTGCAGCATGAATTGAAGCTATTCATAGAAATAACTTTGCATACATGAAAACTTCACTTTTATTGAGCACAGTTGTGATGTGATGTGACATTCCCAAAACCAGAAAGGTCTGTTCAGTGCTGAGGTGGCTCAACTGCTATCAAGATAGCCATAAAAATTCACCTCTCTCCCTACAACAATGTTAAAAAGGCACAAGATACCTTCTAGTGTCAGCAACTACTATTAGCCCAAAGACAGATCTGAGCTCATGCCATTTTGTTCTCTGCAGAGTTTATTTTCAACGAAGTATTAACATCTACCACGCAATGAGCTACTTCCAGCACTGGTCAAACCCACCGAGTAGTTTCAATTGTCACCACTGAGCAGGACACCCAGGACATTGCAGGTCTGGGCAAGGCACTCAGCCACCATGTACTCCAAACAAAACAAAACAAACAAAAGAAAAGCCTCCTAGCATTTACTTTCATTTACTTTTTCTGCCAACTAATTGCCACAGTAACCCAACAGCCTCCTGCAATCTTCCCCCCGCCAATCTCTAACATACACATACACACAGAAACCTATGCAAAAAGGAACTTATTTTCTTTTCATTCTTACAAAATCAGAATGAGGAATGTTAATTTTTCGCTCAAATGAGGGAAAACTGACGTATACGTTTTGATTGTGGTATACATTTGGTCCTCAGGGAGATGATTACATAAGGAAGACAAAACTGCATAGCTTTTGCTGATGGCTTTACAGTCAACAAAAATCTGTTTAGTGAAGCCCACAGAGGTTTTAAGAAGGAACCACCTCCTTCACAAAGGACTAAACCAGCAGTTTTGAAGCAAGTGCATGTGGCAGAGGGTTGTTGGGTTTTTTTTTCCTGAGCTTTGAAGTAACTGCTGAGCTCTTTAATTTCTAACTGAAGGAAAACTGCTAAAATCATCATTTTTTTTATTCCTCCCCATGAGATTATGATACCATGGGAGCTGCTAGTACCTCAACTGATGTGCAAGATCACCATAAGCTGGTTGCAAAGCAAGCCCAAATCTGCGCACCCCAAGCTACAGGCACGGTCTGCTTGAAGATGTCCCTGCTCACTGTATGGTTGTTAGAACTAGATGGCCTTTAAAAGTCCCTTCGGACCCAAACCAGTGTATGATTCTGTGGTCTGTCAGCTCGGCTGAAGGTCCCTGCATGGTGACCACGGTTCAAAGATACCCTCTAGTGGCAAGGCCAACACACAGGCAGCACGGCGGGTTAACCGTGAACCTTGTCTGCATAAATTTTAGCAGACAAAAAGCAGCAGTTGTGGGCTAGAAGTAAATCAATTGGTATTTGACAATCATTAGAAGAAGCTGTTTTGAGGATGTCCAGAGTTTTCTCTGGTGCGGGACGGGGTGACCTTACAGCTGCAAGAACCTTCAACTCTGAGCAATTATTAGTGATACTCTGTATGCACAGTACATTTTCATCAGGTCCTTCACAGTTTTAAGAAACAAGTGTCACAGGTCCCCTGGCTCCCCCAGCCAAGAGAAGCCAGGAGGACAGATGGAAGGACTGTGCCTATGGGACGGGTGCTGCATACCTGCCCTGGACAGAGGCTGACCGGGAGCCATGCGTGTTCAGGGGCAGCTAGAGAAGTGCAGGGTGACAGGGTGTCAGAATAAATAACCTAATGATGTTTTCAGTACCATGACCATCACAAACCCAAGAGAGCTCTCAAATCCAGACTTGAACCCCTTCTTTCAGATACAACTTCTACGCAAACTCTTAAGGGCTGCTCTCGCTTCTGACTTTTGATTCCGGTATGACACCAGTACTCCAAAGCCACAGTCCCAGCTCTATTTGATGCTCACCACATAAGTAAGCAGCCATATCTTTGGCCATAAAGCTTGACCCAGGAGGGCCAAAACTCTCCTGCTTCTCAGCACTCCCTTCTTTTTCCCTTTTAATTGTGGAAAAAAAACAAAACCAAAACAAAAAACACACGTGTGAAAATTTAAGACCCAAGCAAACAAACCACTTTCAAACAATGTATTTCTGAGACTTCATCTGTGCTTTTCAGGCACATTCAACCCAGTATTTTGGTTCTTCATTTTTCTTGCACACAGATGAAAACAGCCCCTTTGCTCAGATCCACCACAGTAAAGCTCAGTCCCAAGAGAAAGAAACAATTACACCACAAACAAACTCATGGCTTTACCTTGGTGATGATACTATAAAAAAGCCAGAAATTTAAACTGCTATCAAGGAGGAGTTGTCTGGAACTGGGTCTTTTAGCTAATGGCTAAGGTGGCTGCAGTTATTCACTGAGGAATGAAAGAGTTCGTAACACTGAATACTCATTCAACCCATGCAGAATTTTTCATAATACAAGGGTTACCTTTACATTTTCTAAATTTTAGAGGGTTGTTTTGCTTGCTTAAAGTAAATTAAAGCCTTTTGTTTAACTTTGATGACAGCTAAGCTGAACAGCTATGCAGCAGTCAATACTGAGGGCTGCAAACAGCAAAAACTACTGATCGCATCCAGCACTCGTTTTGGGGAAAGGAAAAAAAAATATAATTTTATATCTATTTTCCAGAAAACCGAATAGTTTTTAGTCTGTTACTAGCCAATTCACCAATTAAATGCCTAATTAATGACAGGCAGATTAAAGAATCCTACAGAGGATTTTTTTTCTTTATTTAATGCTCAGTTGCAGCAAGCAAAGCGGTGAAACTTAGAAGGCTGAAACACTTTTTTTCAGAGACTCTTTTCCCCACTGTTGGCCACATATATATAGATATACATATCTCAAAATGTTATCCGCTGCTCCTAAGGCTAATCAGTCTCCTGAAGACTCTGGTCTTTGTTTCTCCAAGCAGCCATCTCCACGGTCATTTACCTATGTCAAAAGGGATTAGGAGTTTGGGGACGAAATCAGTGTCAGGAGAGCATGAAATCTAAAATACAGAAACAACCGTTCCAGGCAAAACATCATCAACTTCCCCACCTCCCTCTTACTCACTCCTGAGAGTTTATGGATTGAAGGGAAAAAACAACCCCCACCACCACTAAATTGGCTCCTGAACTCATTTAATGCTTCCTGAGCAAGGCAGGAGGAGGGATTTTTCAAGTCATGTCTTTTGCTTCTAGTTTAAGTGTTTTAAATAAAAACAAAACTAACATGGAATCAAGCTTTATATGGAATTCTAACCATGGAGGAGACCTCAGGGTGGGGGGAAAAAAATAAATTTGTATGAGGCAACACAACTGCTCATATCATCATGAAAACTTTCTTACAGTAAATGCAGAAGAAAACTCCTGTGGATAATACAATTTAATTTCACTAAGTAATTGCTGTTCTCATGTAATAAGGAGCTAGCTGCAGTCTTTGCATTTTTCCTGCAGGTTTCTCAGCAGAGTTTGCACACTCTCCTTTCGAAAACATCATGAGGATTTATAGAAGCAAAGATGATTTCTGCTTGTACAAGTCAGGGAACAACAGACCCTGGTAAAAAAAAAACCAACCAACCAAACAACAAAAGCAACCCTGAATTTTACAACTGTTTGTTTCTATAACGACGGAATAACAGCAAATGAACACTAATAACATTTTGATGAGCTAAGGTCTCTTAAAATTAAATGCCCTGCATTTTTTGCATTAAGCGTTGAAGACTTTTCTGTCTAATCTGTGAAATCTGGATTGCCCACATACTTGGGCGGTGAGTTCAGGTGTGGGACCTTCGCCCAGCGAACGGTCAACTCCATCAGAATGTCACGTTGTCTCGGGCAGGCAGAGCAGCCGTGGCGATGGGGTGGAGGAGCCCCAGGCTTGCAGAGAACTCCCCAAATCCCTTCTGCTCATTTTATGAACGACTGGGGTGACTCCACCCTATCCGCCCCCCCACCTCCCACTGGAAAAAAAAAAAGATAATACAGCAATCATTATATCACCCCAACCTCGAGACGGGGCAGCCAGTGATTTCAGTCCTGGGTTATGAAGACAATAAGCGACAAAGTGCACGGGCAGGCTGCCCTCCACTTTGCATTTTTAACTCTTGTGCTCACTTTTGAAACGGCTTGGTGGTATTAATAAACACTAAGGGGTCAGGCAATCCTGTCCAACCCAGCGCTGCACCGCCAGCAGCCAATGCTTAAAAAAGTCCTTCTCAGCATAAAAAAATAAAATAATTAAAAAAAAAAAAATCACCAATGCAAATTCCCGTCCTTTCTTTGGAAAGAGTAGAATGACACTGAAACAGGTTTTCAGTTCAGGGATACATTTCAGCAGGATTTATTTATTCCCTCCTCAGAAGACTAATTTATGAGGACAATTATCTCAGTTACTCTTTCATTAGAAAGCATGTTTTTATAAAATCAACACACCAGCTCATCCTGAAATAGAGGAAAAAAAAAAACCAAAACAAAACAAAAAGCAAAAGCATGCTGCTTATTTTTCTTCCGCTCATTTTCCACAGAGAGGGGGCTTTCTTCTCTAAAAACAGACATGCATGTGAAGAGTTAAGTCTTAAAAAAAAAAAAAAGAGAGAAAAAAAAAAAAGGCAGAAAAAGTATATCAGTATCTTTGCCTAGCTCAAAGGATTTCCACTGATTCCTCTGCAGACTTCAAAGCCTCACAGTCTGGCATTTGGACTGGTTTGAATTAAAGCTCAGTTCTCCACTGCGAGTTTCCAAGTTCATGGTGAAAATGCCTGCTGCTTCTGGAGTTCATTATGGCCAATTTTCTTATCTTTTCTTCATCTTAGGTTTGATCCCCAGCAAATGCAACGTGGCATTCGATGGGGTGGAATAACAAGGTGCTGCCTTGAAGGCATGCATTGTCTCAAGGGGCTAACACAAGAAAAGAAGGGAAAAAAAAGGATATATGACCCATTCCCTTCACTTTCTAACTCTCGGGGGACTATAAATTGCAAACTTCAAAGCGTTATTTTACATTAAAATCAATAGAAAGATTCAGGGGGAAAAAAAATGTTTTTCAAAGAAGCTGGTTGAGATTTAAAAAGGTCACTTGATAATGTATTATCATGACCAAACTTGGCATAAGATTAAAAAAAAGCTTCCAATTTAACTTATTGACTGAAGGTGTGCACACGGGGCAGGCTACAGGGGGTGCTACCCAGGAGGACGAATCACAGCATCCCTCAGCTTCCCAAAACTCCGGCAAAACAAGGGCTGTGACTAGCTCCAAAATATGTTCCCCAAATAGCTCCCGTCTCTGGGCAAAAAGACACTAGTGCCTGTTAAGGAATGGCTGGCAAAGGTCTTACTGTGCAGGCTGAGCAATTTTCCAGGAGCCTTGAAACTCAATTAATATTTAATAGCGAGCGTGTCACTCCGTCGCAAGCTACGGGTTCTCTTCCTAATGAAGAGATCTGTCTTGTTGACTGCTGGGATAAACAGACTTCCACTTTGGAGGAAAGTGCTGCTTTCCTGTAACAGGAATAAAACATTGAGACGAATGACAGTTACTTGACTAGATGTTATTTTAAATTGTACACACTCTTTGAAGGCTTTTTAATGGCAGGCTGAAGAGTGAAAGCTCTCTTTGCTCAGCAGACTGGACTATAAATAAGTGCACAGGGAAGAACAGAAAATAATGCTGCACCATGAAGGCTATATTCCATCTGCCTGTCACCAGAAATCTGCATCCCATGTTTTGGCAAGTGTGTGTCTCACTGAATTTATGTGACGTGGTTGCCAGAAGTGCACCTAATCTGGTTGGAGGACGCAAAACCACTTCAACCCATAATTGTTAAAAAAGATGCCATTTGGAGAGGAGGGACCCACAGCACGGGGGGGAGGCAGGGGGTGTAACAGGACAGCCTGAAAGAAAAACAAAGCCTATATATCCATCAGGTCAGAGAATTATATTCGTTCTCCTGGAAAGACTATCGGAAAGGAAAGTGTGGTCTCACACTGGCCTCTATTCACTGCTGTTTTACTTTCAAGTTCTCTACCCAGAGATCTGCCTTCACTTCATCTTCTTATTCTGTTGCTTCCATAGTTAATTTCAAAACCCTCCTTCTCCCATCCCCTGCAAGATCTGGGAGTCAAACACTTCACTCCAGGTTTGCAGTGAGTCCCCCAAATGCCAATGACATACAGGTGCCCTTTTGGGTTATTTTGCCCATTAGCTACTCAGAGCAGCAAGATTACGTTCAACCCAGGCTCTTGCAGTGCTCCTGTAGCAAAACTGCTCAGAGAGACCACAACCTGTGTGTGCATGACCATAGATCAGCTTAATGTCTGGTTTGCTTCACACATCTCTTCTGATGATGCTGATATGAAGAAGAAAGTAAGGACCATATCGAACGATTCCCTGTAGACACTTCCATGTGATACTGACACACATCTCTGTGAGTAGGACAATAAGACCAGCAGACAATGAGCAAGTGAGTCAACAAGTGGCTTCATCCCCTGCTCCATTTGGAGACTCAGATGATGCCAGTTTTTTGGAGCACGCTTGAATATGCCTGCACGAGCCAGCACAGTGGTTTATATCTAGTTTTACTACTACCGCTAATCAAGGAGGATATCCCAGCAACACATAAATTCAAGTCCACAGCTTTGCTTACCTCCATTCACACTCTGACAGGGAGTGATGAGTAACACTTATTTAAGAGATGGTTATATTTTCAGTTACAACACACAACACACTGTTTCTGAGGAGACACCAGAACCCAGTAAGAAAAGCACAAACCCAACAGTTCAGTCATTTTGATTTCCAGTTGGCTGGAACAGGCATATTTGAAGTCTTGGGTGAATAATAATAAAATATAAAGCTTACCCAAACAAGGTCACGTCGCTTTGCTAGGTACACTTGGGAGTGAGCTGTGGTTGTGAGTTGCAAGCAGAGCTCTTTCAGGGGAGGGGCTGCATGGCCAACTTGCCCAGAAGTCAGGTACCATTGCCCACAGTGCAGCAATGATGTCTCAAGCACTGGGGCAGCTGCACTCCCAAGTTTCAACTCATGATGACTTGTTATAAAGTTTTTTTGGGTTTCCAGCTCCATCCAGGTGGGTTTACCCACAGAAGTACTCCAAATAGGTAAAAAAATTTTTAGTCTGAACCAGAAGCGCTTATTCATATCAGTTTCACATTCATGCATTAATTAGTGCTGAGGAGCGGATGTCAATCCCCTAATGCCCACAGGCACACTTCTTATGGCCAGAAATAGCCTATTAAGCTTTCTTTTTATTATGGCACTCAAAAAAATAACTGCAACTAGATGCAATTCTTGGGTTTCTAAACTTAGCAAGAGAAAAGCTGAAGAATAAGGAGGACTGCATAAGGAGAAAGAAACCCAGGTTAGGTGAAAAATATGTTTGTAAGAGGTAAAACTTCAGTATTACCTGAAAGCAGTTAAGTATTCAGTGTCTCCCATTGGCGGATCAAGGCCACCAGTAAAGGCCATGTTAACATTGAAACCAACTCCTGCTCCTGTGCCAACCTGAAAAAGGGAGATGGTACTTAAATCACAAATAGTTGGAAACAGCAGACTGGCAACACATTTCTGCTGTTTCAATATTCTTCCAGTTGAATATGGATTTTGACTCAATAGCTCAGTGGCAGGAGGTTAATTTTTCCCTCTGAAGCAATTTGTTCCCTAAAACAAGAGTGAAAACAAAGCTCCTCCATGCTCTGATCTTCATGGGATCTGTGGACCAGCAGTATTTGACTACTGCTCACCCAAAAACCCACCTGAGCATCAACTAGGTCCTCTTCCTCTTTTGTAGAGACTGTATTACATACAAATTTGTTTTCAGCTTTATCCAAAAGTGTATTTTGTATTTCATTGCAGTTTCAAGAAGGGGAAAAAACCCAAAGGTTTAATCAGAGCGAGCTCCCCCTCTGCTGGGGAAAAGTATTCACAGATAAATGCTTTTCCTTGTTTGAGGGACATGTGGGTGGTAGATGTAAGTCCATCCGCACCCTTACACGTATAGTAAATATCCCTACCTACACTGACCACAAATAGCTGAGAAAGGGGAAGACTGAAAAATAAACCAGTCTGTTTGCCAAGAAGCAGGGCCATGTTTTCCCCATCTGTATTGAAACCCAAAAGCCTGCATTCAGTCCTTTCATCAACTGGGGACCTTGTAGCTGCCTGGGGTTACAAGGGAGCCGGGCAGTATCTGCTGTCAGCAGCTCTGCACAGGGCTCCGAGCTCTTACACACACAGTTTAGTTTTTGTGGGTGTTTTTTTTTTTTTAGGTCTCTGCATGTGAAGAAAAAAAAAAAATTAAAACTTAACATGTTATAAAATACATGGCGAGGTAACTCAGGCTAGATGTAGCTACAGGGCTGTTATTGCACATTATACCTTGCACTGGTGCAAATACTGCTGGCAGAAACCCACACGGGGTTCATCCATCCACAGTGGGTTTCACTGAATTTATGTGCTGAACTTATCCATCCGTGGCTTTAATTGAATTTATTTTGTATTCTTTGTTTTATTCTGTCTGGAACGGCACACCCAAAAGTTACTATAAATGGTTAAATACGGACTGGATGGTATAGCCTAGTGTTTCCCTACAATACTAAATATTTTGCAAGCTAGATTATTAAAGGGTCAGCAAAAAAGTAGGTCTGCGACCACTGTGTACCCTGATGCAAACGGCTGCCGTTCATTCACTGCAAACACAGTACGCAAACAGGGCAATTGAGCAGTAACACGTTATATTTAAGTTTCTTTACAAATCAAAATGGAAACATCGATGTTTGCTGAATGGGAAAACGTAAAATTGCCAGGCGAAGAACTCCAGAGTTTTCAGCTGTACACTGGAGTGCCTCAGAGCACACAAAACTAAGGATTTCATATAAATTCCCTTTGATAAATCAGTCTGGAAGGACAGTATTTCTTGCCTCGAGGGATGGAAGGAAGGTTGCGATGGATGCAGGAGCACCCCGTCTTCAGAGACA
Organism: Actenoides lindsayi; assembly: GCA_025331215.1. NCBI lineage: Eukaryota > Metazoa > Chordata > Aves > Coraciiformes > Alcedinidae > Actenoides > Actenoides lindsayi. The sequence continues at coordinate 10,778 of WTSP01016401.1, read as the reverse complement.
AAGGTTTCCCAGCTCCACTGGCCCAACTGTTCTGCTGCAGGCTCTGAGGACACCACCAGGAACTGGTGGATTTGGTCCAGCAGCACCAGTGACTGGTGCTCAGGTCACACCATTGGGGCCGAGCAATGTGAACGCAGCAGTGGTGGTGAGCGATGGCTCGGCTGGGCCAGGAGAAGGGAAGATGGACAGGCTCCAAGGCTGTGACAGGAAACCTGAGCGGAGGTGGCACAGCCATGGACAACCTGTTCTCCTGAATCTAAGAAACAACTTACGCCTATAAGGAGGAAATCCTGAGAAGTACATGGAGTGCTGTGACAGCTGGCAAAGGGCTCCTCTGGAACATACTGTCCCATGTGGGCTGGAGAGCCTAATTACCTTGACTCATTTTCTGCTCATTAGCCAAGGAGTGTGCACTTTCCTGCCAGCTCGCAGGGGAGGACACAATGCCCACGGCTGCCAGGACTCGAATGAGAAGGCATCAAATGCATAGATCTGCACGATGAGTTTCCAAAGGGGCACTACCAAACCTGAGTGTGGGACTGGTGGCAGGAGCTTCTCTCCAAGCTTGGCCTGGTGGAGGCTCCCTGAGATTTTGGGGGGCGTTTGAGTCACAGCCCTGAGCAGGTCCTATCAGACACGAACAGATGCTGTGTCAATCCATGCTCTTACCTCATCGGGAGCTCCGCTGCCTGGAAAGAAGTTCCCATCATCATAGCGATGTAGTGAAATATAAAGAACGTTTGGATCATTGTAGAACGCTTGCTGAGTACCATTCCCGTGGTGGACATCCTGAGGGGACAGAGATTGCATTGTATGAGAGAGGTTAGTGCCTTAGAGAAAATGCAGATTAAAGCCATCAGTGTGGGATTTGGAGGGGTTTTCTTTGATGTTGTGCTTTGTTTTCTGCACTTCTCTGATCTAGGTGAAGTTTATTTAGTTGGAGTTTTTGGTCAGTGAGAGTAACCTGCTTTGTACAGCTGGCTTCAGGTTACCCTCCTTGTTTAACACATGGGGTAAACACAGTTTCAAGCATCTATCAAAACAGAGGATCAATTTACTTGGATGGAGAAAACTGCAGAGACTCTGTTAGTTATCCCAAATTTGCATCTTTAATCAGTCTGTGGGGTGACCACTGATACCAGTGCCCAGAAAAGGGGTATTGGACACAACAAGGTTAAATGACACAAACCTATCACCCAGATACCCTCTTACATTGTTACTTGGTGCAGAAATACAACCCATTAGAGGATGAGTATTCAAAATGCCCCTTCCTGACATGAAAAGCAGTTGACAAGATGTGAGGAAAAGGTTCTCCATCCAGTAGGTCAAAAAGACAAATACATCCAAACTTGAGGGTCTCACCCATGGGAGATTTGTGGCAATATAATCAAAACCCTTGGTCAATAATCCAGCAACTCAAATGACCTCAGAACTACCTAAATGCATTTTTAAATCTATTAAAGAAATAAATCTAGCAGCCACATTTTTAAATCTATACATCTCCATGGCAAAATCCCAAACAAGCTCTTTCTCAACCCCGCTGCACTGTTTGCAAGTTCTTCACCACCATGTTCCCATTCAGAGATCACTTTTGACTGCCTGCCCATGTATCCAGAGGCTGTGCTGGCCCGGAGGCGGGGCACTGAGACCATCCCACCCAATGGCCAAGTCATTCCAGATGGTCCATCCCTCCCAGTAACCCATCCTCAGGTGTTAAAAAGAAAGCTGGGATGGTGCATAACAATTAAGGTCAATATTTTCTGAAAAAAAAAATAACCAAAACACAGCATGGTTTGCAGTTACCCATCCTTGAGATGGTGTTACGGGCTTGTTTTAGAAAGCAACTACTCATTATTTACAATTTAATTCTGGAAACTATGGACCCTTTAATAACGTCTTCCTTTATTAAAACATTTTAATGAAAAAAACCCTAAAATTTAAAAAAACCTCAAATTTTGGCTCGCAGATCACAGGTGACATTTTTTTCACTGAGTTACAAGGCCAAGGTTGCCCTTGCATGAAAAAAACCCAACAGAACAATAGAAAAATCTCCACCTGCTTTCCTGAAAGGTAAGAACCAGCATTTACTCACCCAGTCCACTATAAGGATTTTGCTAACATTCAGCCTTTGCTGGAGCAGCTTGGCTGCGATGGCCACGGAGTTAAAGTAGCAGAATCCCCTGGAGGAGATGAGCGGGGTGAGACAAGAGGAAAAGGAGAGGCATTAATTTTAGGTTTCCTTGGCCCTGATGCATCTATCATTTAAATATAACACAGTAGGAAGAAATCTCTGCTCTCACTCTTCTTTCCTTCCTGGAAGATGCACGAGTGCCCCACCAGAGACACAATACAGACACGCAGGTGTCTTGTGATCTCTGTGGAAACGGGGAATGTTTCACACTCGCCCGCTGCAATGAGATCCTGTTTGGTGCCCGTGGGACCTCCAGCACTGTGAGTAAGGGAAGGGGACAGGAGAGGGCATGGCAAGGGGGAAAGGAAGGGAAAGGATGTACATAAGGAAAATATTCTTTCCTGTGAGGGTGTTGGAGCCCTGGAACAAGTAGCCCAGAGAGGTTGTGGAGTCTTCTCCTCTGGACAGATTCCAAATCTGTCTGGATATGATCCTGGGCAACCTGCTCTGGGTGACCCTGCTGGAGCAGGGGGGTTGGGTGAGGGGATCTCTAGAAGTTCCTTTCAACCCCTAACATGCTGGGATTCTGTGTGACCCAGAGACAGAGCACACGTGCTCAGAGAGGCCTCAAAATGCTGTGTCACGGGGACTTTGACAGTAAGCACTCATGTCCCACCAAAGGGCACTGAAGCACCCAAGACATGTAACTTCAGCACATGTTAAGCCAGATCTTCAAAGCCAATATAGATTATGCATGGGACTCTGATTTGAAAACAGTCCGTAGCAAAACCCCAGCTACATTAAACACATGCAAGATGCCTGGCTTCAGCTGTTGCTTCAGCTTCAGCTGTTGATTTGCAAAGTCGGAAGACTTTGACACTCTTGACACTCTCCTAAATTCAGTGCTGTGACCCCAGGACACAGTTATTTTTGCAACTAGTAATTGTTGTGTACCATTGGACAAGCCATCAACATTTAATTTAAAACAATTCGCAAGAGTAAAGCAAATAAAAGCATCATGGCTTTTTCAAAGCACGACTGTAATGATGATTCTTGCTAAAAAATACCCACCCGAAACCACTAGGCAGGGTTTTGCCCCCTTTCAGAGAATTACTGGGAGCTTTGAATATAATACTTTTTGATTTCCAGCCTGCAGAACACACAAGGGACAAACACCGATGCAAGCCCATAAGGCACACACGCGTACTTACATGGGTGTGCTCTCTTCTGCATGGTGACCCGGAGGTCGGACGACAGCAAATCCATTCTACACACAGAAGAAATAAGAACATGAAGACGTCAGACAGAAAGGAAAGTTTATGGCACAAAGATGGATGTGGAGGTTGCAGCCAGAAGCGTTAATTCTGCGTTGAAACTACGTAGCTGTTCTCAATGGTTTTCTCACGAGCAGGGGATGATCCCCTTACTCATTTTGGAAGGAGAAAAGAAGTCCACATGAATTTTATGGAAACGTGTTGCTACAGCATTTCCTTCCATCCAGAGAAAAAAAACACATGCTGCATGAGGTCACTGAAACACCCAACGGGCTGGCTCAGCTGAAGGCAACAGCAAGATCCTCTGATAACACAAGAACAGTGATTTCATTTGCTGCTCTGGTTTCTTTCTTCCTTTTAATCGGTGCGTAAGAACATTCACCAGGAGTCTGCTGTTCACTTGGTGATATCCTCAAAGATTTTTATGACTAAAGCCAGATGGTGCCATTAAAATGAAGCTAACTGGACCTCCTGCGTAACACAGCCCTGAGCTGAGTCCTGTACAGAGTCTATATCAAAGGCAAGTGTTATTTTCATACCAACCTTCAGCTCTCCCGTGGCTACTTTGAAAACGAGCTCAATGACACAGCCCACAGCCAGGCGAGCAGCACCGGATGAGTGAACTTCATTCCAAATTGTGTCACTGTCAACCTAATGGAGACACACAGGAATCACACTTAGAAGCACCAAGGACAACGAGAAAATGGAGACCCATGTTTCATAAAGAGCTCATTCATGTATTAAATCATAAAGGCATTCAATTTAAATGCATTACTTTTAAAAGCATTACACTGCAGAACTGATCTTGGCAGTACCAAGTCTGGGACCCCACTGAGGACTGTTAACCATTGTCCATCCAACCAAATGGCCCTCAAGAGATGACCGTTTGCAACATCTCTGCAGTGCTAAAGGGTCAGATGAGCAATGTCTGCATCTCAAGCACTGTAAATTTGTAGGTGTCTCCTACCAACGCCATGGTATCAGTATTTCTCTTTAATTGCTGGAGGAAACCGATCCCAGATGAAATAAAAAGGTTTATAAAATCATTCAGCGATTCTATGAAATAAAAACCAAAAATACAATAAAGATGGATGTTTAATAATGGACACTTAAAAGTCACCTGTCCACGACTGCCGGGGTAAGGTTATGCTGACAACAGCTTCCCCGGGGAACCACAAGATCAACCTTGTCTTATCAAAGCTAACAATAGACCATCAACATCTAGCTGCTGACTACAGGCATTTACTCAATCTCTAAGTTTGACAGGAACACCATCCTCTATATTTCCCCCCTGAAAATGTGCACATAGCCCAAAGGCAAGGCACAGCATTCTGCGGACACATCCATGTTATTGCTACACAAGATCACATCCTAATTTAAACAACGAGTGAGAAGCCTTGGTTTTCACCACACACATCTCAACAACCATTGGAAGAGAAGATTAGTCTGCAGACACCCATTGAAATGCCTGTTCCTTTTTTTTTTTTCATTGTCATTCCGTCACGACTCTGTGGAGAGCAGTGGAGGAAGAACAGTTACTGGGGGGAGGTGTGGGGTGGGGGTGGTGCAGATTTCCAGGCCAAAGCTCTCATTCTCCTTCTCTGTACCCCTGGCTGCCTTGCTGGTGGTGATGAAAGTCAAGCTTGTTTGCTTCTTGCCCGTCACAGCCCTTGCAAAAGCCAAACTGCTGGGACTGTCCCATGCCAGGACAGCTTGGCTGACTGAGAACATCATGAGATAGAATCATGGAATCACAGAATCACGGAAGTACAGAATGGTTTGGGTTGGAAGGGACCTTAAAAATCATCTAGTTCAAATCCCCCTGACATGAGCAGGGACACCTCCCCCTAGACCAGGTTGCTCAAAGCCCCATCCAACCTGGTCTTGAACACATCGAGGGATGGAGCATCCACAACTTCCCTGGGCAACCTGTGCCAGTGTCTCACCACCCTCACAGTGAAGAACTTCCTCCTAAGATCTAATATAAATCTCAAATCTTCCAGTTTAAAACAGTTACCCCTCTTCCTATGACTACAAGCCCTTGTATGAAGTCTTTCCCCAGCTTTTTCGTAGGCCCCCTTCAGACTCTGGAAGGCTGCAGTAAGGTCTCCCTGGAGCCTAAATAAATGTAACATTCCTCCATGTGAGGGATCACCAGCTATTTTTCACATATTACTCTGTGCTGAGCGCATTTATGGAACAATGGCAAAGGAGAAGGAAAGAAGGAGATTATTTGTTTTGTCTGGCATCCAGTCTGCTCACTGGGCTGTGGGGAGTTGCAAGTCACCACACAGGAGACTGAGCCACCTCCTTGATGGAGGTGCTAAAGCCAGTGGAAATCATCCCAGGACTGTTTATCAGGAATGACTTCTGGCAGCATCTGCCCTGAGGATGCTTTTGAAGTCACAGTAAACAAAGAAAGCATTTGGAGAATAACCAAAAAGCCATCTCCACGTGGTAATGCTGCCAATACATGCACATTGTCTCAGACTCTGGGAAAAGCCACCACATTGGTGGAAAAACCCCACAGAGACTACTTGTGGTATGAGGGCTCCCCTGGACTCCCATGAATTTTGGCAGTAACACGGGAAAGGAAGTACAATGGAGTCTAAGTTATGAACAACGCCTCTAGGAGTCCTGGATCAGTACAGCACAAGTGCACAAGATGGGACTGATCTGACCGTGTCCCTCCAAAAGAGCCTACGCAAGGTGGGAAGAAGACCAAGCTACTTCTCCTCCATACCAACCAATGTGTTTATGCTCTACAAGGGTCTGGCTTTGGTCTCACCAGCAGTCCCCTGAAAATGTTACGGGATGGTCAATCTGCTCTTCAATCAGGATGACACTGATCCCTCGGGGGATCCAGCAGTCATCATCCCCAGATCCTTTCTCCCAGTATCTGCAAGTGGAAGATGCTCATGGTTTAAACAAGAGAGAACATTTACTCGCCTTTTGCTAACACCTCAGTGCCCTCAGTCTCACTGCTCGAGCGTGATACAGCTGCACAAAGCAGTCTGGGATGAGCACATCTAACCCATCTTTGGACATATCTAACCCATCTTTGAGCATATTCAATCCATCTGTCTTGGTCTTGAAAGAAAATGCTGTAGGACACCAGTAGGTAAGAGCTTCCTTCTCTGTCCAGCCACAGCAAGCACCAGGCCTCTTCCATGCATACAGAATTTCAGAGGGCTGTCTTCATCCACCATGAGGCACCAGAGGAAAGGAAATAATAAAAAAACCAAAAAACAAAACCCAACAAAATTGACATGTCCTAAGTATGGCTTTACCTAAGGGACCAACAGACTCTGGGATCTCCTCAGACGTCTGTTGATGCTAGCCTTCCCCATAAAGCATGCAGAAGTCATCAGTGTCTGAGCCAAGCACCAGCCATGTTCAGGCCCTTTGATGCCTTCAGAAAACAGGCTCATGTTGGCAGCATTTCAGGAAGAATGAGGAGGGCAAGACAGAGTGGTTTTAAAGAGTTATTATTTCTGCAGAAAGAAATTAAGTCCTTAGAAAAAAGTATTCCACCTGTGATTTAGAAGCCAATTTCAAGGATGCTGCTGTGCCCTGACACTCAGCTCTCCAGCAGGAAGAGGATTGGATCCAGAGATGTCCGCTGCCACCCACAAGCACTCCACTGTCCCATCCCGTCTGCAAACATCTCCAAGATAAGGATTTAACACCCAGACACTTTCCCTGGAATGGATGTCTGGAGATCACTGGGCCCTACTCCAAGGCAGCACTTCATCATCTGTGTGACTCTAAGTGCTTGAACAGTCCCACTGAAGTCATCAGCGCTCTGCAGCAGGGGGGCGTAGACTCTGCCATGGTGGAAAATGTTATTAATGTGGCCCTGAGCTGGACTGCAATCTGGCTCTGAAGCTGCTGCTGTTTGGTGCATGGGCTGCTGTTGACCCTTCCATCATTCCTGAATTCTGAAGTTCATTACAGGGGAGACGCTATTTGGCTTTCCCTGCCTAGAAGCCCTTTGATGTAGCTGCCATCACAGGAGTTGTTGCTGGGACAGCACATCAAGCCTTACCATCTGGAAGGACTTTACGGCGAGAGGAAGCATATTTCTTGCCTTTTGTTGATCCAACAGCGTATATTTCTCTTTTTTTCTCCTGAGTTAGAGGATACAACTGCGTCAGAGATACCGTGCCTTATACATCTGCCACTGTTGGATGAGGAGCGGCTCGTCCTGGTCGGCACACTTGTCTTCTTGAGAATAATATTAATGCCTTGCTCGTTCTAATAAGGAAGATGCCGTTCCTGCTAGGTCAGCCTGTATGAGAGGGCTCCTTTAGAGGAAATTCAGTGCCTGGGACCTGCTGCAGGCTCTTAACCTTCACAGCATGTACCGTTATTAGAAAATGATGATGGGATGCAGAAGAGGAAGGGTCAACAGCTTGCTGCAGGGTCTCTTCTATGAGGAATGTCTAAGATGTTTCAGGGGGAAAGCCAAAAGAGATTTTCCTTCCTTATGAACTTGAAATCTTTATGAAAATACACGATGAAGTTCGTACTTGTGCTGTATGTTCCACCACACATTAACGTGCAGCCATTTCCAAAAGAAATGAGCATCTCGTAACATGTTTCATTATTCCAATCTTTTCTTTAGCTGAACAGCTATGCAGATGAGAAATTACGTACGGAGACAAGCTGTAGCACAGCTCCAGACACTGCTCTTACCTCCTCGCTGCTCAGCCTCACACTCAGGCAACAGCAGCACACGCCGTCTGTGCTGCCAGCACGTTGTCTTCACCTAACCATGCCTCCTCCTGATCCAAAGCACTGATTAAATAATTGTGCTCGCATTTTGTTCTTCTAAGACCTGCTAATTAGTCGCTTCTCATTTCCATTCCACAAAGTCGCCTCTGCTCTGTGGCAATGTACTTTGCTTTCACAGGTAAAGATTTTTATATGCTCTAATCAAGACCTTACATGTAAAAATAGAATAGCATATTCTGGAAGAGATCAAAACCAAAACATTGAGAACATTTTTTTAAAGCCCTAGATCTTTAGATATTTTTAGAATGTGCACAGAAAAAGAAAATACATATGAAAGAAAATAAAAGTTATCAGCAATCGTCAAAGTCTTTGAGTGTTTTGGAGAATCTGGATGTTGGAACTATTTTGAAGATTTTCAAAGCTTGAGCTCCTTTCTCCAAAAGCTTCAGCTCCTTTCTCCAAAAGCTTCCTCTTATTATCCCGTATTAGGTAATTCTCTGGTGCATGTAAGTGATACGTTAAGAAAAGAGCACGCGCTGCAGAGAAGCGGAGGTAACGTCCTAAGTAAAAATGCCGCGTACTGCACTTGCAGACGCTGCGAAAGATCAGCGGGAACAAATTACTGTTGTTTAAATGAGAGCTCACATCTGTTGATATAAGCACTTCTGTGCCTCCTTCCTTTCCTGCTACAACAAGACGTCTGCAGATGCGAGGAGGGTTGTTAGTATCAGCTACGGCGATGTGAAGGCTTCCCCACATAAAACAAGCCAACGAGGAAAAAAAAACGAATCGATGAGATGTATTTCAAGCACCAAGGAACAAAATTACCCCTTTTCTCGTTGATTCTGAGACACTGCAATGCAGTTTTTAAAGAGAGAGGCTGAAAGGTGTTAGGAGAAGAAGCTAGTTGCTCTAAACTTTTCCCTGTTCCTTCTGACTTCCTTTGTCTTGCTCGCTGCTAAAGAACAACTCATGGTTGCCCAAGCTCCAGAATTCATCCTGGTGCTTACCAGCTCTTCATAGACTTCTACCCCATGAATTGCTCTACATCGCCTTTCAGATCCATCTATTCATTTAATCTACAAAAATCCCCTATGGAAGAGAATTGCCTTGTTTAATTGTTTGTAGAAGAAGCACTTGTTCACAAGCTTTCCAGCCCATAATTTCATCTGACACCTTCAGCTCAGGAATTACAAGGAACAGCAACCATTCAACTTTCACCTACTCCAGGCCAGTCCCCCTCCAGCCCACAGGCACTACTTGGCATCCAACACCGAAGCGTTACATCACTATTACATTTCTATTTTCTTGTGATCATGGCGCCATAATTCTTTGCAGGTGGCTTTCACTTTAAAGACCCCAAATAAATTTAATACCATCAGCAAATGACGCTTGCTTATGACCCATCCCCTGCATTGCAACATTTTGGTGACTGCACAGATTTCTCAAGGATTACAGTTCTGACCACTATTTCCCATCTTCTAACGAGTAATACATCCAAAAGATGTATTATTCTACTAACTTGCGAAAACTGGTTTTTAATTTTCCTCGCCTTTTTTCTTTATGGCATCATGTTTGCCCCCTGGAAAGCGTTTGGCAGACCAGTATCAAGCTCTCCAGGGAAAATCCTCCTTCTGAAGCAGTCAGCCAGCTGGAAAGCTGTTGAGTGTTGCGGTGAGCTGAACACTAGACCCACGAAGCATCCCCTAGATGGCACTTATCATGAAGTGACAAGGTCAGAAAAAACAAAACCTCTGCTGAAATAAATCCCTCCTCCTTCAAACCATGGCTACAAACTAGTGGTAGTCAAGATGGGGAGGGAGTCTTTATCAGAGAGTATAATAATAGGACAAGGGGTGATGGTCTTAAAGAGGGGAAATTTAGACTAGAGAGAAGGAAGATTTTTTTTTTTCTGATGCTGAGGGTGATGAGACACTGGTCTGGGTTGCCCAGAGAGGTGGTAGAAGCCCCATCCCCAGCAACATTGCAGGTGAGGTTGGACAGGGCTCTGAGAACCTGCTGTAGTTGCAAATGTCCCTGTTCCCTGCAGGGGGGTTGGACTAGATGAGCTTTAAAGGTCTCTTCCAAACCAAACCAGTCTATGATTCTATGATGTCCTCCAGGTGCTCTGATCATGCACCTGATGTTCTTTCACCATCAGGAAAATATTCACAAGTACAAAGTGACCAGAGCCCACACAAACTTCTTAACAGCAACAAGGCTGCCTCTCCACAATCTTCACAACTTGTAAGGAAAAGATAAAACAGAGGCTGATTACTGCTCAGCGATGAGTGATTTTCTGCCAGCCTGGCAATCTCGAACAAAGGAGAGTCTAAATAAATCTCCATCACTCAAAAAAGCTGTATAGCCCCTTGCAGCCTGAAAATGGCCTGACAAGCAATGGCAGAAAACCACCCCTTAAAGCTCTCTTGTTAGAACAAACTGAAATAATTTCATTATATCATAACAAGCACTCAACATCCCAGAAGCCTTCACATCCTCAAACTTCTCAGATTTACATTACACCTCTCCTTGCACTAAAATTCTTCAGAACTGATATTTCACCCTAGGCTCTGATTTTTTCTTTTCTGATTTCCTTAAAAAAAAAATAAAAAAAAAAAATATATATATATCAC